>ML790136.1:4537-28709 GCA_009831015.1 Picea engelmannii | reverse complement strand
AACATTAGTTGCACTACCGTACCCCTTTTGAGTAAATCAAGCCTTAAAAAGAACGCTAATTAAAAATTACTAGACTTTATGTTTGTAGGGTCCATCAACTAGATTAGGCTAGAGCCTTGATTTAGGTTGGAGAGGAAACTCTTTAAGGCTATAAAACAAACATAAGAGTCTGTGTTAAGGAGTGTAGAAGTCCAATATCGTGAAAGTTATCTGGGACCCCCCTCTAACACAAGGGCTAAACACGACGTCGCATGCGGAAAGGTAGCGGAGATAACCCCTCCAAAGCCGGACCAATCGTAGTGGAGAACACATATAGAGGGCTTGTCTTGGGATTCCATCGATTGCATTTGCCACGAAGCTTCGTGGGTCTCGAATCTGTTCGAGGTCCTCAGTTGTCTTCTGGACCACTTGCTTTCGATACCCTTGGCATGTTTCGGGCTTGATACCCTACTCATTGTGGTCTACCCGACTGTCGACTATACCCGCCTGGTGACTGTTCGCGCACTGACAACCTAGTTGCTTATCTTTCTAGTGACATACATAGGTGACTGCGGGGGTATACAACGATACCTAGGATAGACATCGGGCCATGCTTTGCAGAGTATACCTGGAGGGTGCTTCCGTTTTCGAGTTGCACTTGCACCGGTAAGTTGCTCTAGTGTTGGTTGGTGTAACTGTTCTTCCAACTAGTTAGTTGTTTGTTTGATTTTCCTTTAGGAACTTTTAGTGTGTGCTCTGTGCTCCCTAGTTTTTCATAGTGAGTTAGTCAGTCGTGGTTTTGGGTCTCTGACCTAAGGTGGTAGACCGCCCACTCCACCGGTCGTGAGGACTTTTTTGTCTTCTACTTAGAAATGTGGAGTTGCCTCTTTATAGGCGTTGTTTTGATACCAATGGTTTGCCAGAGTCAGTGCGTGAGACTTTTACGGACTTGAACGATCCCCAAGGGGAGAACCTGTGCATAGAATATTCATGGCTAAAGTTCCCGATGATACCAACCAAGGAACCCCTTCACAAGGGGATTCTTGTGCTTTTCCTTTCTTCGGAAATGTTGGTGTCCCTTTGATGGCCACTTTGTACATTCCCGGGTTGAATGTGGGGCTACCAGTTTGGTTGGGTACCATTCCAAATGTCCTGAATGCTCTTGATGCTTCTCAGTTAAGCACCTTAAGTCATGGGCACCCTGTTGATGTTTCTTCGTCAACAAATTCTTGTCCTCCTCCTTCTCCTGCCTCTGGTGAAAGTACAGTTACTAGTAACCGAAAGTCTAAATGAAATAGAAAGAGGAAGAATAGGAAGACGAAATCACCAACCTCTGCAAGTCACGTTGAAGACCAACACCCAGCCTCTGCAAGTTATGCTGGGGGCACACACCCACCCTTTGCAAGTCATGCTGGGGGAAAAAGTTCAGTCACTGCTAGTCATATTGGTAATAGGTCTGTAGCCTCTGCAAGTTATGTTATCGACCCATCACTAACCTTTGCAAGTCATGTTGGAGATGTGCAACCAACCACTGCTAGTCATGCTGGGGGCATTAATTCTGTTGAGAAACCTAGACAGATAGGATGTAAGCCTATGTTCCCTTGTAAGCTTTGCAAGGGAGATCACCTTATTCATTTGTGCCCTGGCATTCAAGAGGTACAAAGATTGTGGTCCCTGTCTGCAAGCTCATCTGATTCTGATTCTTTTGAGGTTTCCTCACAGTCTATTCAACCATTGATTGAGAAAGCGGTCACACTGATGCAGTCATCGACTGATCCCACTCCTCTTTTGGGGGGTGAGGTGCCTTTAGACCTTGTAGTCTCTCAGCCTATTCAACCATTGGTTGAGAAAGTGGTGATGCCGATGCAGTCATCAGTTGATCCCACTCCTCTTTTGGGGGGTGAGGTGCCTTTAGACCTTGTAGTCTCTCAACCTATTCAGCCATTGGTTGAGAAAGATGTCATGCCAATGCAGTCATCGGCTGATCCCACTTCTCTTTTAGGGGGTGAGGTGATTTTAGACCATGTAGTCCCACAGCCTATTCAGCCATTGGTTGAGAAAGTGGTCACACCGACGCAGTCTTCGGCTGATACCACTCCTCTCTTGGGGAGTGAAGTGTCTACCGACTATGTTTTTAACATTTCCAGTTCAGTACTGTCAGAACAAGGGGGCATTCAGCTGGTTCCGAGTACACCCCCTCCAAGCCCTAGGATGGTTTCCTTTGATTGGAATGATCTTGTTGAGCCTCATCTTCCTTCTTATGCACCTTTTCAAATAAGGGTTGAAGTTAATTCAACAAACATTTATCGATGTATAGTGGATGAAGGAGCCTCTGCAAGTATTTTATCCTCCTCGGTTTGGAAAGTCTTGGGATCTCCTAAGCTTGTGTCTACTTTGCATGGGCTGTTAGCTTTTGAAAGATGTCCTAGTGATTGTTTAGGGGTTTTTCCTCAGTTGCCTATCTTGTTAGGTGGGAAAATTGTCCTTGTTGATGTTATAGTGGTGCAAGGCCCGTTAGATTTCAATATGCTTCTCGGGCATGATTATGTATATGTTATGAAGCTGTGGTGTCTACGTTCTTCCGGGTGATGCATTTCCCTCACAATGGAAGCATTGTTACTATTAACCAGCTGGCACCTGATAATCACCATCCTAATTCGACGTTATTTCAAACTACCCCTTTACATGTTCCTAGTGTTCGTGTAGACTCGACCCCACCACGGGTCAATTATGTGGCATCTTATCCTCGATGTTCAATTGCTTCTGAGTAGGAACCTGTGCAATCATGTTTTCCTTCCCAAGACTTAGTCTCAACAATTGATTCATTGGTTTATCCAATGGGGGCTTGGAAGCCCTTGCTTCCCCCTTTTGGTACGAGTGATTTTGAGTCTCCTTCTGAATATGATCTCGTTGTTTGTAGATCCTCAAGCTCTCGTACTTGTGATTCTTCACTGATAGACTCTGCCAGTCCTGGCCAAAACCTCCATCGTCATATGGAATATGGTCAGTTTACTTCACCCTTTGGGACCGTCGACCCTCGCTTGCATGATTTCTCGGATTTTGAATTGCCTTTAGATGAGGCTATCCTTGAAGCCATGACTACAGATTCTATACCGTGGGAGGACTTACACCGTGGTTTGTGTTTTCTTCCCTTATGGGAGACTTCTCAAGTTGACTATCAAAGAGACTCTTGGTATGAGGCTATCAGTAGGCTCTATCCGAACCAGTTTCATATATGAGTCATAGCCCCCTACGTGTCTTCTTTTAAGCTTTTTTCAGACCCTCTAAATGTGAAAAGATTGTCGAGCGATCTTGTTGTCTTTCACGCTCATTAAACTGAAATTTGAAGGCACGTCTGTGCGGCGATAGTTTACCCCTTTTTCGGTTTGGATGGTCAATTGTACGAACAAAGGTATACTCTAAGAACTTCAGTTCTCTAGAAGAGTACTCTCGAGTATAATTTTAACCCTTTTTTGGGCCTGAGGGACTAAATTTACCAAAAAGGAACCCCCACGGAGTCCATAGTTAAGCTCTTTTCAGACTCCCTAAAATTCAAAAGATCGTCGAGTGACCTTATTCTTTCACACTCGTTAAAATGGTCCAGAAGAACATTCTTGACAGAGTCCATAGTAAAGCTTTTTTCAGACTCCTTAAAAATGAAAAAAATGGCCGAGTGATCTTGTCTTTATCATACTCGTTAAAATGGTTTTGAATAGGCGTCTTGTCGGTGCTAGTTTACCCCTTTTTCGAACCGACTAGACTACCTTTGAAAAAGGTACCCCATTGGAGTCTCCTTTTACATTTTTTTAGACTCTCTAAATATGAAAAACCGTCGAACTTACCTTCTCTGGGCTCATTAAACTTACATCGAAGGACGTTACCATTGTGTGTTTTGTTAACCGTGTTTGCATACCTACGTCTTTGGTCTAATGCCGACTCCATGTTGCTTTCAACTAAACCATCTGAAGCATGCCTTATACGTAAGCCCTGTAGAACTTTGCCTCTGCGTCCTGACACCTTTGGCCCCAGGAGGGATTTTTCCTGAGTGTCCTTACTTTGAACATCAGTCTTGTCCTTGCGCCTCGAACTTGTATGTTTGCAACACTCATCCCTCCTTTGTAACGTAACATTATTTTATTGTTTTTTCAAGATTATTGAAAAAGACAAAAAAAAATCAAATATACCCCAAAAAGAGGAAGGGAAAAGTATTTTCTTTGTATTGGCAGCACAATGAGTCGCCCTTGGATAAAGCACATATGTCTGTTTGTTCGTCAAAGCCTGGGATTTAATATGAACTTAGGAAGTTGTTCCCGCTACATTGAGCTGTGTCCTCCTCCGTTTGGTTATTCTTCCAAACATATGGAGAGTTTGCGTTGCCTCCTGCCTTGTAAACTTATGTTAATGCCATGCTACCTAAGTCTCATCATTTGTCGTGCTATTGTCCAAGGGAAGTTTTTACCAAGCCTGAGTCGGCCCCTCTGCAGTTTGTCTCTTTTCCTCATGCCCGGTCATCTTGAAAGTCCAATCAAGTCTTTGTTCGAAATCAATGAAGCCTTCAGTCTGATAATCAAGATTCTCTAGTCCATGATCGACGAGCCGTCGAAGACCTCTGGGTAGCAAAGTCATACACTCATATTACACTCCTACTTGAGTTTTGAAGATTTTGAAGTTGTTGATCGAGCTCTAAAGACGTCATCTCCAACCATCAGGCCTTATTAGCTTCTAGAAGATGGATACTCTACATGTATATCTTTTTTATTTCGAGATGTAGCTCCGCTTTGTATTTCTCGCGGCTACACTTTATATAGTTATATGACATGGATCTATAGTGTATTTGATTGGTAGCCATGATTTTATTTTATCCCAAGCATGGGTATGCCTGCCTCGGTGAGACAATTATTATTTTGCAGACGACACCTCCCGATTTCTGGCCCTTGGGCTCACTTATTTGGAACGTTGGTGAAGATTGTTAATGTATGTCGGCCATCAAATGCTCTTCTGACCTCACACATTAGGGGGCATTTATTATAACCCTAATTTGCACCAGACATGCTTACCTAGCATCAAGCCATCTCAAATTCCTTATTTTCCAAAACACTACTGAACAACTCTTCTTAAAAACCCCTTTTATAAATATCCACGCGCCCTGCTCCATTATTGCACGCGTGCACACACTAGCTGACCCAAGACAGCTCGCGTGTACCTACAAAAACACAGAAAAAGGAAAGTTGTTGACAGAACACACAACTTTGGATAAGTTAACTAAACCTTTCGGCCATACATGGCCGGTCACTCAACCAAATACCTAACTTCTTCTAGCCTATAAAAGAAGGGTTAGGGGTCCCATTTAAAAAGAGGAGAATCATAGTAAAGAAACTATACCCGATTGAGCATTCCCTTTGTCCCAACCTTTAGCCATCCTTGTGCAAAGAGAAGTATAGAGCAAAGCAGTTGGAAGACAGTGGAAGAAGAGCCCAGGACCAGGATCGAGGAGCAGTAGCCGACTTTATCATTGTAAGATATCATTGTGAAGTTAATAAAAGAATTGATTTTCCCGTCCCGCCATATGAGATTGTCATTATTGGAATATTGATTGTATGATTGATTAAATCTCTAACCCGTTAGTTCATAGGTCAAATGCATGTGGAGTTCTTTGTTTGTCTTTAGTGATTGCAGGTCGGCATTGGGAGGAGAGTTGCAGCCAAAGAATGACCAAGCGTGAAAAGGGATCAACATCAAACACGAATAATAAGGTACATCAACTTAATCTCTTGAGCCTTGTATTTACATATGAGTACTGGGGGTCTAGGCATGGGATGATGGTAAAAAGTAAGAATCTTTAGGTCATTTCTGCATGCATGATAAAACCCTTAGTGCTAGTCCATAGGAGGGATTTAGCACCCACAACAGTGGGGAGTTCTCTCCACTTGATGGAGATCCCAAAGGCTAGTGCACACCTCCTTGAATAGATGGCACATTGTGGAGTGGGTTGATGATCCCAAGGGAGATCTCCACCTTCCCTTGGCTACTTGGCACCCTCTCTCACTCCATGTCTTCACTAGTGGCGAGTTAAATCACCTTATCATAGATGTGGCTCTATCCCACACATCCAATTGTCACTTGAGCTTTGGGATGTGTGCCCTCCACATTGGGATTCTTAGCCCAAATGCTATAAAACTAAGTCGACCCCTTCTCTTTTGAGTTAGTTGGAGATTAGGGAAAGAACTTGGATATTGTAATGTTGTTGTAATACTCTTTCAAGTTTGAATAAAATACTTTAGAGGTCTATGGTGCTTGAATCAATGTGTGGATGCTTGGATAATTGTGCTTAAATTTGAGGTAACCTTGTATTTTGTTCAATTTTTGTATATTTACTTCATCTAAGGCCTTGGAAAGAGTGTTGACACATAATAAGGGTATGATCTACTTAACTATTTGTTTCTTAAGATCTTACTATCTTCTTATATCTAGAGATTTTTAAAGTTGCATGTTTTTCGGATGAACTAATGTGTTTCTTCAAGTCTCTTTTGTGGGAAGTACCTTATATAACAAAGTGTTTGCAAAGTTTGAACAAGGTTGAACATGTTGCCCAAGCTTGGAGAGGTGTTGGATTTGAGATCCATATTTCACTCTTTTCAAGAGATTGAAGAGTAAACCTCTCTTTCAATTACCAAAGGACCCCATAGCCCAAGATTCAAGATTTGAAGAAAGACTTTTTTTCTCTCTCTCTCAACCTTCATAATTTCAATATTATCTTGGTTACTTTCTCATTACATGCAAATAAATTTCAGTTTCTAAGCTATATCAAAGTAGATCTCATGCATGCATGTTACATTTAGATCTAGATCAAAGTTTCATTCCCACATCTAAAGCTTAGATCTAGAAGTAAAAAGTCACTTTTTTGCAAAATCTTTTCTTCTAAATTTTAAAGGCATAAAAGTGAGTAGTTTAGAAGGTTGTTTCATTGTTAAATCTAGCTATTTAGTGGAATTTATTTGTTGTTTTGGGACAGCAAATAAAAGTCATTAAAAAAACTCTCTTTTAGCTTATTTTATTGTTGAAAAAAAAATCATTTTTGTACTTGGAAATTTTCTGCAAGTTTGTGCTTTGAAGTTTATGACCCAAAGACACTTCTAAAGTGTATTTTGGGTGCATTTGATCTCTACTACTTGCTGTTTTTTGCAGGTTTCTCAATAAACAAGGGGAGACTCTACTGGATTTTGGCGAAATCGAAGCATCAAGGACCTCCCAGAAGCACCCTTTTGAATAGTAAACACTTTGAAACCTTGTAATACTTGTAGATCCTCGTTTATAAAGGATCACAAGCCCACCAAATAAAAAGAAGAAAATCATTGTAATCCTCCTAATAAAATAAGCGGGCCACATAGTTCCCACTTTTTTTTACCCCCTGGGGGGGGGGGTGTTGTGGTTTGATTTCTTTTGTGGTTTGCTTTATGTTCAAGTTCTATAATTTCACATCTAAAGATAAAACTAAAAATAACCTCAATCATAAGCACTACAAATCAATTAAGTTAGATTTATTTTTTGCAAAGTAATCATTAATTGCTAGATTTTAATTGTAGTCTTTTACTTTATTGCAAATTTCAATTTCTTGCAAATAAACCAATCCCCTCAGCTCCCCTAAGTAGGCTCACGCCAAACAGGGGCTAAATAGTGTGGATTTATCAATAAGACAAACATTTTACTTTATTGCATTTTCATTTTCTTGCAAATAAACCAGTCCCCTCAACTCCCCTAAGTAGGCTCACGACAAACATGGGTTGGACAGTGTGGACTTAGTTTAATTAGAAAATCTTTTACTTTTCTACATTTTTCAATTTATTGCAAATAAACCCATCCCCCCAGCTCCCTAGTGTATGTTTCTGACCCTTCCATCGCAAGCTTAGTATCGATCTTTGGAAGTAAGTTCCATGTAGAACTAGGGTTGGTCACTGCAGATTTAGTCTAATTAGGACAATCTCGAAAGTTGTTATTGCTTTGGTTGGAAATCGCATAAAGGGAGTGTGTGAAGTCATACGGGAACTTTGAGACTAGGTTCTTCTTGTGTTGGACCTCCGACACCTTTATTGAGCTTGTTGGTGAAGTCATTTGGACTTCGACAAGTTCTCCACAAATTCCAATCTAAGGGATAGCCTCTTAAGAGGCCACATATACATTAGTTTTATTTTCAAGTAACACTTTGCATACAATGCACAAACAACATTCATAATAACTTTATTCAACATTTAAGAATCACTCAATATTATGCAAATTCTCAAAATTTACAAGCAACACACTTGCAAGTCTTCATCTTTCAGCAACAACTTGTGGTACACAATATCGCATCAATTTCATTATTCTTGGCACTGGTCTACATTATTTTGCTTATCATTTTACTTCAAGTACTTGTATCCTTTTGTAAGTTGTATCTTTCATACAAAGTATCTTGAATGCTTTACTTTCAAGCATAAGCAATCTTATTTTACATATCATATATGTTGCTAGTATAATTTTCTTTATATATTGTTGTTGTAATCTCAAGTTGTTATTGTTGTTGTAATAAAAATTCCTAAATTTTATTTCTTGTTCTTAGATTGGATCAAGCCTTAGATTTTATTTTTTTTAGGGACTACCCACCCTGGCTTTGCTAGGAGTTGGCCTAGAGGGAGGAGTCAGGTGACAACACCTTGACTCAAGACTTGCCCCCAAGGACACACCCAGTGGATTAAAAGTTTTTTCACGCTAAACCCGAGGTGTGTATAAAGGCGGCAACAAGCCCCACACTAATGCAACCAACATTCACTTCACCAATTAATGCCACAATGTCAAAACAAGAATGAAAAGAAAAGAAAAATATTAAAGGATAAGAGAAAACAGAAAGATAAATAAATCAAACATGGAGAACCAAGCATTGAAGTGCTTCTAAAAAATGTGAAATAAAAAAGGATGTGTTGAACTTGGGGGAAGCTAAAGAGTTGAAGATGCCTAGCCTTCTTGCTAAACCCAATAGTGCACACTTCTCCTATAAACTAAGGTAGAGTAATGTAGAAGGGGTTCTTTGGAAAAGATTGTAAGGGATTGCTACTGAAATTCTTGTGAGAAGACTGCAAATGAACCAAAGAGCTAGAGTGAGTTGTAAACTTGAAAATTTGTTGAGAAATAAAGACTGGTCGAAGCCATCAAATGTTGGTTTTCCCATTTGGGTTTCCAGAGTAAAATCCCTATCTATTATAAGTTATGTTCTTCATGTGTGATCTTTGTGTGATGGTATTTTGATCCCCAACTACATTTTGGTGAATTGGTGTGCAAATTTGTTACTATATTACAGTTAATTTTTGCATAAAATTACTTCTTGTTGATTATTTTCATAACTACAACAACTACGAACCTCAGACTAATTGTTTAATGTGTTCAATTGAGATTGAAGGTTGTAATAATAGGACTGTTGTGATGTTCTAACTGAATTTTCATCCTCATTATCTTATAATTGGCAACTCATTCTTGTTCCAGGTCATTGGGCACTTAGTATGGTCATACACACTCGCAGTAGGTTTTTTTTTTATGTCTAGGCATTTTGTTTGCTTATGCATGCCATACTATTGCTTTTGCTTGTCTCCTTCAAGTTATTGCGCTTCATTTCTTGTTTCATCTTTTCTAGTAGCACTTTGATGTTTGGTTCTCCTATGTTTGAGTTATTTATCTTTTTTCTTTTTATTTTCTCTTTTAATATATTTTTATTTTCATGTTTGTTTTGGCATTGTGACATTAATTGGAAGAATGGATGTTAGTTGTGTTATTGTGGGGCCCTTCACACTATCAATGTTAAGCCCTAGACAAAGCCCCATGTTAACCATACAACCCCATGTAAAGCCCTAGATATTGAGTTGTTGTATTTCTATTGTTATATTAGTATTGTTGGCTAGACCTTTTACTTGCAATTGTACCCTTGGTCTCCTATATATATACCAAGGAGACCTAGTTTTAGGATCGCCTCATCTTGTACATTTGTTCTATTATAAAAGGAGGTTGCCCCTCAAAGAGGCCCTTCATTCATTATTCTCTCTTTATTAAGTCGTGGAGTTACCTCTCTCTCTCTCTCTATGCTAATTTGGTTGTTTGGTGCATAAATTTGGTATCAAAGAATACAATCCTAAAGTTTTTTTTCTTCAAGTGAGTCATCTTGGAATTTTTGCTATAATTTCTTTTTAGAGAAGATTAAGACCGTATTTTAAGGACACTAAAGAGATATACCGAAGTGCATTTGGTAAAAAATTTAAGTGTTGGTTCATTATACTTTATGAGATATAGCTTGTGGAAGTTAGGGTTTGTGATTAATTTTAAGATCAGTTTCAAATGAGTCATCTTGGAATTTTCACTATGAATTTTTTTTGGCAAAGTTTCAAGCTGTGAAATTTTTAGAATCCCGATGAGACATAGTGAAGTACTTGTGGTAAAATTTTTAGGTTTTGTGTTGTTTTACTTTTTGATATATAGGCTTTGGAAATTAGGGTTATTTGACTAGTCCTAAAACTAGTCTCAAACAAGTGTTATTGGTAGAAATGACATATATGAAACTTGGCAAGTCCAAATTGAGTGCCACTAGTTCCTTTGGAACAAAAACAAACCAAACTATTTCAAGTAAAAAATTCAGAATCAGATCTGAAATATTTGCCCACAAAATTGTTTTGTTTAAGTACACAACATGGGTGCTTTTGTTGACATCTTGTTTGTTAGTGGTTTGATTGTCAACAAAACCTTCTTCCAACATTGACATACTTCTTGTTGATAGGTGGTTTATCAACGATACATTGTTGATGGATGATCTTATCGATGTCTCATTTGTTGGTAACTCCTATGTCAATGAAATCCTTGTCAGGGAGTCTCTACTCTTTATAGTTAGCCATTTTAAACATCATAGTCTAAACATTTTACGAATTGGTTCTTTTCCAGACACTCAAAATAACAAGGAGGGAATTGACATTTTTTACTTGAAATCTAGCAACAATCCTCTTGGATTGATGAAATTGCATATATCAATCGTTAAGATTGCAAAATGAGGTTGCATTAGGGGTATGAGGGTGTTGAATCTATTTCTCATTAAAAATTATCATTTCAACAATCCAAAATTGCAATTTCAACAAAAAAATTATGGTCGGATTCCAATGATGGCAAACTAGATAATGTTAAAATCGAAAAATGTTTAGCCTCCTTCATTTTTAACTAAATTTCTTCATCTATCCTTTAGAGATCACTCACTTCAACACAAATACTCAACAAATTCAACACACTACAAGAAGGCACAACTCATAACTTGCCATGCATGGAATACCAAGAGTCATGATGGATCCTCTTAGTTGGCTTTGTGTCTTCTTGATTTTTTTCACATTTTTTTAAATTACAGAGTATGAATAGATGGACAACAAAATGATTTATCTTCATTTATTTATTTTTGTTACAATAGTATATTCATTTAGCACTAAATATGTTACTAGCAAGCAAGAATTTAACCCCGAATGGGGAGGATAACACTCCTTCACACAACCACCCAAAACCCAATTGACATAGCTAAATTATAAATACTCCTTACAACATTGTAATTGGAATTGGTCACTTTATTGTTGACACTTAGCTTCATGTCACTTGTATCATTATTGTACATCTTATTCAATTAATGATTGATTTGCTTCCAATTAATTGTAATTTGGATTGGTTGTTTTATTGTTGATGCTTAGTTTCATGTTCCACCTTCTCATGTCAGTATTTAAATCTTATTCAACTAATGACAATTAATGGCTGATTTGCTGCCCAATCAATTTGCCCATGTATATGTGTTGGATGTTTGATTTTTTCTCATTTAGTAAAGATAGATGGTGGACTATAATTGAAAGGAATAAGTTTATAAATGGACAAACTCAACCTTTTTTTCCTGGAAATTCTTTCTCAAATCCTGTACGAATTTTATAGTTGTAATTCCACTTAATTGATGAGAATTTTGAAAAAAAACTTTTCCAGAAAGTTGGATTTAAAAAAAAACCTAATGGATTAGGGGCAAAACTTTGACTCGTGAAAAAATTAAACTCACTTCTAATTGAAACGTTGTATGTGTGAAAATTTTGGGTTTAGATAAATTTCAAGCTGAAGATCTATCTCGTCTTCAGCAAACAGTTTTAAAACATTTCTACAATAGGAAAACATGGAACTTTGAGGAAGTTTCTTCCTTCTCTTGTGTGTTTTGTCTCATGTATGTGTGTTCTGAAAACCAAAGATCCATTCCATTTTGTTGTGCATTTACTTTGGGCTTGAAGTTGATGGTTTTAATGTTTTTCTGTTGAGTGTTCCATGCAGAGTGTTTGCAGTTTTGCACTTCTCTGTATTGCTCCATCGTAGGGTTTCATGTTCTACTATCAACCCAAATAGCTGAATGAGAATCGAGATGGAAAAACCTATTTCTCAGTTTTAAAATATGTTAAGAGAGCATGGGGTTTTGAAAAAGTTGCTAGAGTAAGATATAACCTTAATCGAGCCGTCATATTAACAGTTGTCAATCATGCAACCTCATCCACAGGAACAAGTCAATCAGTTAAACTAGAAGAGGCAAATATAAAAAAAAAGAGGATAACCAAACCTGGTGGGTTAGCTCAAGTGGATGAATGTCCTTGCTTGTTCGAATGAGATTCCAGGGTCGAATCCCTAGCCAGGAGCCTGTTTAGAGCCTCACTTGATGTTCCCACCGATTCCCTGGAAAAAAAAAAAGGATAACCTAACTGAATCCATTGACTATCCTGCTTGACTTTGGATCAGAAAACTTCCAATCTGCTGATTCTAAAATCTGAAAATATGAAGATGTGTATTTTAGCACTGCTTATATTGATTGTCTTCGACAGCTTAAGCCTACATCCTTAACAGATGCTGCAAATCTGTGAGTGAAAAAACTCAGTTACAATGGGAGAAAGAGTATTAATGTGAACCCAAATCCCAACTTATGCTACTTTTATTATGACATCTCATAGATAACAACCACAAGCCAGAGAGAACCTATAAGGCATGACACCAAAGCTCTGGGAATGACTACTACAGTTTTAGTTAATTGCTTCAATTTGTTTTACATAGCCTAATCATAAGCTTGATAAAAGAAAAATATAAACTATGACATAATGGAAACTTGAGTTACAACATTATGGAAACCACTACAGCAGCCCTGGAAGAGTAGTTTAGATATTAATTCAGACGTCTGAAAGTAGATGGACTGATAAAGAGATTGCACAGAAAATTTGTATCTTCAGGATCTGCTTGTCCATGAAAAATATTATTTATAAAAAAAAACGGAGCTATAGCTGAGAAGAATTTTTTTCTGTAAAAATTCAACCATTACATACATGGTAAATACATGTTCATCTGCAGGCATATGTTACTACTGTAAAAAAGAGTTAAAGAAAAATACAGAGAAGGCATTTTAAACCACTAAATCAATTTTGAGTTTAAGAGCTACATTATACTGATATTTGCCATCGTAGAAATGTACAATCCTAAGCATTGCAAGATGAGGATAATATATCCACATGGGTTTTGATATAGCCAGATAAAGGAAGAAAGTCAGTGAACCGAGAAACTTATCTGAAATAGTAAGCTCAATTAATCTACAAATGACTTTGGCGAGCTCCATGGGATCTACTTTGTGAAGAGACACCCAAATCCCTTCACCCATGGAGTAAATAATGTACAGACAGTATCATAATATGAAGATATTCACATGAAATCCTGTGAAATAGTTTCACAAACATGTAGGATCCGTGATAAGAACAGTGTCAAAGATGAATCTCGTCACCAACTATTCATTGACAAATCATTTTTCCACTGAAGATTTTTGAAAGAATTGAAAGCATTTTCTCCTGCAAATAATAGGTTAAGCCATGTTATTACTCAGAAACGAAAACTGACTTGATTGCACTGCTTGAAAGAGACAGAGAAGTAGCATGTTCTGACATTTTTCAAAGATCTATGACAGAATACATTCTGAAAGCCAGATGTAAAACTTACTCCGTATTTCTTATGTGAAGAGCTCTGTTGCTTGTATAAATCCTCATCAATAGGGCTAGAAGCATTTCTTTGTAAGGATGTCTTATCAGCAGGCATGGCTCCTTTCTTTTCGTTTCTTGCCTCATCGAATATAGCGGTGAAGGGAGTCCCTCCTGTTGGGTCATTCAGATCCCAGTCACCAAACTTTGGCAAAGCTTTCTTTTTGGTGGCCTGCCAAATTTGAAGCATAAAACATTAAGAACAAGGAATATAAGCCTAATTTCCCTTCAGAGGCATTCGGACACCTTGACAGTCCACTAAACCACAGCCAATTGACACTCCAAGTGGAACTATTACACTCCAGACTTGACAAGTGCATCAAAGGCTAAGACTTTCAAAATTGGTTTTCAGAGTTTTGACTAGGGAGTACTCACAGAATTATAAAGAGTCATATTTATATAATCTGTAGAAATGCATTATTGTTTGCTGCTAATTTTTCATTGCCAGTGTTAATGGATGATGGACTGTTTCTATGATCTGAATAACATACCTTCTTGTTTGCAGATGATTTTTCGCTGTCTTTCTTAATGGATAAAGGACTGGGTGTTCTGCTCCCACCAAATTCCTTCCGAACCTTGGTCGAAGGAACAATAGGAACGATATCTGTTGCGCTCTTGGATTTTCTCTGATAAATTTCTTTCTTAGCTACCGGTTTAACGTGATATAGATCCTGCTCTCTAGGTGCCAAAGGGGCACTGTTTGCTGGCCGAATTGATGTGGGTACTTTCGTGTGCGCTCCTCGTTTCTCTGGAATTGATGAGGAGTTAAGTCCACTCTGGTGAATTGGAACCTGCCCTTTTGGAACAGACACAGCATACCCATTTCCACTACCTTCTTTCTTAACCCTACTTGCTCTTGCAATGTCAAAGTATTCAGATATAACCACATCTTGGTTCGCATTCCAATCACCAAAGCTTGGAATGTGGACTTTGCCTGGCTGCCATTTCAAAACCCAAGGAATCTATCAGCTCCATCCAACTATAAATTTCAAGCTATTCTAATGAATCCTAGATGAAAAAACACTGCACCAACTTCAAAAGCAAAAATTCAAGCTAGACCCAAATCAACTCTGATTGAATCAGACAAAACCCAAAGGAAGAAACAAAACATTTTGAACATTTGGGCATATACCCAAAAACATCAGCATGAACGAAAGATACTTACAGCCATGGAATTTGTTGGAAAGCAAGCCTGTTGGGGGTCCGATATTCGCATATTTAGACAGTAAAGCCGAGATATATAATTTGAATTATATAGAGAAACATGAGAGAGCATGTGAACTTTCCAAAGACGAAAGAAACCAAGTCAGCAGGTAGAACAATGACACTGAAAAGTCAGCACAATGGCTGTAAAAAGTCCATATAAAGACAACCATGGCTACGTCCGTGATTAAAGTTTAAATGTAAAAGCTGGTAGATGATGTGGGCTTCCATTATCCATTGACTTTGGTTCTGTCGGTATACAGCACATCTCATCTCCACTGGAATATCATCAGAGTTCGTTGGGGACATTAAGTTGAAACAACTGGGAAATGTATATATTTAGCCCCTGTCATTTATCATCGATCTCAAAAAGCTATCTTCGTTTATTTATATATGGAGATCTTATGCATTTCCTGCAGTGCAGTGGGCAGGTAATGCTCCACCGTACAACCTAGTCAATGACCATTGACATTGGTTCACCATAAATGGCTTTATGCTTTCATACTTATCATCAACGACTCTTTTTTCTTTTAATTGTCATCACTGTCTATGAACATTGTGTCTCTGAACTTCAAAATATTATTATTTTTAATTGTTTTGTCATAGTTATTATTATTAATTCATATGTTTTGTGAATGTTAACGTTAAAAAAATTAGCATTAAATAATTGTTATGCATAAAGGAAACGTATTTTATCCTAAATTAAAAATATTTTATTATTTGTTTTAAATACATGATTGTGGTGGACATTAGAAATAATTATTTGTTTTAAATAATTATGAGACTAAATATATATATGATTGTGATATACATCAGAAATATTTTATTATTTTCTTTAAATAATTATGAGATTAAATATACATGATTGTGATGTATATTAGTGAAAGTTTATGTAGTTTGTGGTTAAAATAAGGATAAACTCACATAAGACAATTTGTTGTAAACACTGCAACCACAATTAGAATATGTTAAAGAGTCTATTCAATTTAGATAATGGTATAAAATAAAT
This sequence comes from Picea engelmannii, assembly GCA_009831015.1. Classification (NCBI taxonomy): domain Eukaryota; kingdom Viridiplantae; phylum Streptophyta; class Pinopsida; order Pinales; family Pinaceae; genus Picea; species Picea engelmannii. The sequence continues at coordinate 12,443 of ML790136.1, read as the reverse complement.
AGACTAATTTATTGTAATTTAATTTTTTTAATCTATTTATTCAAAAATATTTTATTATTTGTTTTAAATAATTATAAAACTAAGTATACATGGTTGTTGTGATATACATCAGAAATATTTGATTATTTGTTTTAAATAATTATGAGACTAAATATACATGATTGTGATGTACATCAGTTTGTGCAGTTTGTGGCCAGAACAAGGATAAATTCACTGAAAATGATTTGTTGTAAACACTGTGACCACAATTAGAGTTTGTTACAGAGTCTATTCAATTTAGATAATGGTGTAAAATAAATAGACTAATTCATTGTAATTTATTTTTTTTAGTTGTCTTTTTCACAATTTTATATATTATATGTAATTGTTTTGTGATAATAAGTTTATCTTTGTGACTAGTGGAGAACAACTAGAATATTCCATTGTGAATTATTCTTTGTAATTGTATTCTCCATATTTTTAATGTTAGATGTAATTGTTTTGTGCTAGGAAGATCATGTTGATAATCATGAAAAGATGTTATTAGACTAAGGTCACAATATGCTTATGGATTTTGAATTCTTTTAGTAATAGTGGTGTTATATGGATTCTCTCATGTGTCTAACTATGAATAAAAGGTCAAGTTTAAACTCTCCTTATAATATTTTTTTGGCAAATATTGATGTGTTATATCTAAATAAATGCGATTGTCACATGTTTACTATATTTTCATTATGTACTTGTTCGATTCGTTTTAGTTATTTTACATGAGAGTGTTGTAACTCCTTTGCCTTGAGTGAGCACCATCATTCCATGGTTAAGCGATGGGAAACTAGAGTGCAACCAACTTGTTCCTTGGAAGCCACAAGAAATATTTTATTAATATCGTCACAAGAATCATTTGTGAGATGAGTGTTTGTTATATAGTATAAATATCTTATGTGAGAGTTTATACATCAATAAGCAAGTAAGAGGTTTTTCCTCACCTGAATTGTTTTTCTACATTCATGATACTTGACATCTTAATCAAAATAATTGTTGCATGCTCATTGTAGAACAAGCCCATTTGATAAACACTGGAAATCCTCTCTTTAACCTATCATTTCCAGTTTAGTCCCTTGACCCGCTAAACCATGTTATATTTCTTCTCATGTAGTAGCCTACTCCCAATATCATGTCTTTGACACAACGTATTCCTCTTCCCCATTTCTCTATGCTTCCCTAAGCACAACCAATTGGAAAGCACCTTAGGTTAAGAAACCATATTCTAGTGATGCAAGATTAGGCACATGTGTATGTGATGCATGCTCAAGAATCTATTCAAACACAACCCTCATAGTGCACACCTACTCAAGGATAAAATATACTAATGAAACTTTTGATGGTGGAATGTAGTGACATGCATCTGTGAATAGTTTGTTTAAGTATCTCGATGAAACAATGTGTATTTTGTGGACCTAGTAATCATGAATCCTTTCATTGTACGAAGTGCACTAATGCAAATCATATCCATGTGGTGCCTCTTACATCTGACACAACTCCACTAGAAAATTTCTCTAAAGAACATGTCTGCATGGTTACTTGTGTACACACACATGTATTGGAACAACACCTAATTGTCCATCTCGACACTGCTACAACACTAGAAGGTTGCTATACTAGATAATCATGAGATTAATCATAAATTTAATGATGTGAATGAGATTAGTAGCTTGTCCTAGTTCTTTATGGATGATGCATCCACTCCACAGACCTCTTCCATTGAGCATTGTCATCAAAGGTATTGGTGTCATGGTTTGAGAAGGAAGATCAATATCATGTACTTTATACCACGTGATGTTTCTAAGACTATTTAGTAGCTTGTTCATGCTCTTTTAGTGATGGAGATACATTGCTTGTCTCTAACAAAGATGATTTATGTATTGAATATTATTTATGACTTGGTTTTGAATAAAGATATCCTAATGCCTACTCCACGACTCTCCATTGGGGAGTTAAATCTAATGTGTGATTTCAATTTACTTTGATGGTATGTATGTTCCTTGTGCAATAGTAGATCAAGGCTTCAATGCCGACATTATCACTATAGCCTTTGGAGAGAGCTCGGATGCCCTCTTCTTGCATCATTTGAATGTTTTCAAATTATGTGAGATGATAGACTGAAGATAGCAAAAGGAATTTTGAAGGATGTTACTATGAAAATTGGTGATTTTGTGCAAAAGCGTGAATTTTGAGTTATGGATTTTGAAGGACACAACCCTAGATGGAAGATGTGTCATTTTTAGTATGTAAAAGAAGATTTTGAATCTTAAATAACTCTACGAAAACTCAAGATTCACATAATGAATCTTGCATAGAGAATTAATATTGATTTTAAGAACAATCACACTAGCATATTGAAGTTAAATGTTGATGTTGCAAAGGACCTTAGTGCACACCCTCCCCCTAAGTAGGCACACCATTGAAGAGTGGCCTGCTCTTTGGAACCATCCTTGTGCCCCACTCAACAACCTTGCCACCTTGGTTTCCATGTCCCTTAGCCTATTGCATCTTATATCATTCCTACAACCACAACAGTTAATGTCATAGTCCACATCAACATGATTGATGGATATAATAGGATATTCATCATTTGACTTTTCCACTCTTCAAATAGAACAAAATTAATGGACAAGATCATAGATTTGACATAATACCATGTCATCATTGTCATGGCATTCTAGACAATGACTCCAAGGGTATTTTATCCCCTCCCCATAATTTGAGCCATTGAATACAATACAAAGCCTTCTGCAACATGACAACCTTACAAATTTCTTGTGACTCCTTGAGGCATGTGATGTGACAACTTTCTAACAATTTGAAAAGAGATAGGGCACTTTTAGGGTTAAATACATCATGTGTCGCACTAGCATTTACTCCACCCTAGAATTATGTTATTTCCTAATAGCTAATAATTAGCTCCACAAAGCTCACATGATTTGAATAGGATTGAAATGTTATAAATGTAGAGGTTTGCGCCAAATGGTTAGTTAGTGACATAAGGATTTCACACACAAGATCCATCACTTATATAAAGTTGTGATTTCCCTCCTTCCTCACCTTGATGTCTTGCTTTGTTTTGTGTTTTAAAGTACTTAAGTCTTACACCCTCTTGCTTCTGCTTTTGATTAAGATAGCATATATATTTGAAGTGATCAATATGGTATCCACTAGCATTTATGCTCCCATCTACTTCTCTACAACTCATGTTGAGTTTCAACCTTGGGGCAATACTCCCTTCAACATCTACTCTACTCAGGTTAGCATAGATGCTTTGTTGCAATTTGAGCATACAATTGTCCTAAGATTTGTTAGTGATAATGTGGTTCGTGTAGAAATTTCGATATGCGACAATTAATACAAATTCAAAAATTTCACCTCAACCTTGAGATTTCTTGAATCCATTTCCTATGAACTCTCATCCTTAGTTACAACAATGTATACTTCACTTCTTTTCAACCAAATTCACAAGGCAACCCAAGAAAATAAATACCAAACAGGTATACTTCAATGCAACAATGCTTGAAAGCTTAGGGAACACTTCCCAATCGTATAACAAATCTAAAAACAAATTATTATAATAGATTATTACAACAATAAATCTACCACTTCAGCTTCTATATGTTTGTTAAATCACTTAACAAAATCTAGTTACTGTAATGTCAAATCAACATGCATAACTAGTTCTAGAAACTACTCAATCATGAAGATAACATACATTGAAATTCAAATCTACAAGTACGCAACGTTTGGATAGTATGAACACTTCATATATATGTATAAGATGAAGTACAAGTACATACACCTAGTCATAGCTTAGTGCAAGCTAGTAAAAGTCATGATTTCCAAACCCTAGCCACCAACTTCTCCTAGCTAGAAATTATTCCTAACCAAAGTTGTTTACTCCACCATAGATCCTCAACAACCTAGCATTCACACCAACAAGTCCTCCTTGGCACCTACACTTACATCATACAAGTGTACAAAACAGTCTCTCTATATCTTGTCCACATCAAGCACTCCAAGTAATACTAGGGTTTCTAAATGCCACAAAACATTAGTCTTCTCTCACAAGAGATACAAGATCAAATACTCCCTTTGTTCCTCTAGGGTTTCTATAAAACCCTGGTGTTCCTTGTCTTCTTAGGTAAAAACCCTAACAATAGTATTCCCCTAAATCTCCTCAATAACCCTAGTGCTCAAGACAAAGACAACAAATACAAAAAAGAAGTACAAGGACACTAGTTCGCTCTAGCTCTCACATCTCTAACACAAACATGTGATTACTATGAATGAACAAGAATAATGAATGAAAGGACTCTCTCCTCCCTTTATTTATACAAAAGGTGAGGGAAGCGAACAATAATAAAGTGGACCGTCTCCACAACAAGCAATCTAAATAACAATAGATAGATTCACATTTGAAGTGCTTCAAATCCAAGTGATAGATGTCAAGCTCCAAGATAGTACGTCCAACAAGCAAGGGTCCAAAGTTGAACACTTCAAAATATATGTCCAATGCTCCTCTTCCAAAGGCCTCCTATTCTCCAACACTCCCTCCTAATCCATGTGTACCTCTGGACCCACTACACCTATATGATCACTTCTCAACCCAAGTGTCATCGAGTCAAGTACAAGCCTCCACACAAGCAACCAAGTGTCCCCATGCTACCTAGAGGTCAATGCCATCCTCCAAAATGCCCAACGCTCCTCCTCCAAGTGGGTCATCATCCCAAACAAGTGACCAAGCCCTCCATGTGCAACTCATGAAGAATGTCACCATGCCACATAAGTATCCAACCACCTAAGAAAGTGTGCCACACAAGCATCAATTCGAAGCATAACAATCAACGAGCAAAATATCTCCAATGTGTATGTCCATCATGGCACAACCAAGGGTAATCATGCACCCCCACATCACATGAAGCACCCTCAAGCATGGTATAAACACTTTCTTAGTAACCATGAAAGCTAACAGTTCCCTAGTTTTATGCCATGGATTCCAACCATGTTTCTCAATGGCTAGCACTGCGATATTTTTGCATGGACCCTAAATTGTCTTTCTAGGTCGTTTGCATCTTCACACACAATACTTGGGACTTGATAGGTCGGTATGTTTGCGCTACGACAAAATTCATCCAACGCATTGTGTATCTCCCCTCCATTAGTCTTTGTGTAGATTAGAACATTCAAAGGTCTTTGTTGTTACCTTTCACAGTATCATAGAACATCATGCTCGCCTTTTAGGTTTGAATATATGTTTCCATTAATGCTCTACAAATGGTGGATAATGTTTCCTATATTTTCATATTTCTTGACGTTGTTCCCTCGCAACGTTAGGGTAATGAAAAATTGGGGACAACAGCTTCCGAGTGGACTGCGCTGGAATGTTCCCATTGGTTTGAGATGGAATTTTAGTGTGGTGTAAAGGATGTCCAATTCACCGACCTGATTGGATAAAGGATAAACTGGTGTTGATACGGTCTCTAATCCCAAACTTTCTATTTGAGAATTTGCCCAGCACAGTTTTTCAACCTTGGTTTCCACGGAGTTTTGACTAGGATTGCCAGTTCAGAGAGCGGATTCAACTCGGGAGTATTCACAGAATTATAAAGAATTATATTTCTATGATATGAAGAACACACATTATTCTTTGATTCTGATTTTTCATTGTCAATCTTAATGGATGACAGATTGTCTCTACGAACTGAATAACATACCTTCTTGTTCGCAGATGATTTTTGATTGCCAGTCTTGATGGATGAAGGACTGGGTGTTCTGCTCCCACCATATTCTTTCCGAACCAGGGCTGAAGGAGCCGTAGGAACTATATCTGTTGTGCTCCTGTGTATTCTCTGATCAATTTCTTTCTTGGCTCCTGGTTTAACGTGACATAGATCCTGCTCTCGAGGTGCCAAAGTGGCACTGTTTGCTGGCCGAGTTGCTGTGGGTACTTTCTTATGCGCTCCTCGTTTCTTTGTGATTGATGACGACTTAAGACCATGCTGATGAATTGGAACCTGCCCTTTGGGACCAGGCACGGCATGCCCATTTCCACCATCTTCTTTCTTAACCCTACTTGCTCTTGCAATGTCAAAGTATTCAGATATAACCACATCTTGGTTCGCATTCCAATCACCAAAGCTTGGAATGTGGACTTTGCCCGGCTGCCATTACAAAACCCAGGGAATCTATCAGCTCCATCAAACTTTCAATTTCAAGCTATTCTAATGAATCCTAGAGGAAAAAAACTTTCAATTTCAAGCTATTCTAATGAATCCTAGAGGAAAAAACAGAGCACCTACTTCTAAAAACAAAATTCAAGTTAAACCCAAAGCAAGTCTGATTGAAGCAGGAAAATCCAAATGAAGAAACAAAGCATTTTGAACACGTAGGTATATACCCAACAACATAAGCATGAACGAAAGATACTTACAGCCATGGAATTTGTTGGATAGCAAGTTTGTTGGTGGCCTGATATTTGCATATTTAGACTATATAAAGCTAGGATTTATAATTGTACTTTGCCCAGCTGCCATTACAAGACCCAGGGAATCTATTAGCTCCATCAAACTTTCAATTTCAAGCTATTCTAATGAATCATAGAGGAAAAAACAGCGCGCCTACTGCTAAAACAAAATTCAAGTTAAACCCAAAGCAACTCCGATTGAAGCGGAAAAAGCCAAATGAAGAAACAAAGCATTTTGAACACGTAGGCATATACCCAAAAACATAAGCATAAACAAAAGATACTTACAGCCATGGAATTCGTTGGATAGCAAGCTTGTTGGTGGCCTGATATTTGCATAGTTAAACTATATAAAGCTAGGATTTATAATTGGACTTTGCCCGGCCGCCATTACAAGACCCAGGGAATCTATCAGCTACATCAAACTTTCAATTTCAAGCTATTCTAATCAATCCTAGAGGAAAAAACAGCGCGCCTACTGCTAAAAACAAATTCAAGTTAAACCCAAAGCAACTCTGATTGAAGCAGGAAAAGCCAAATAAAGAAACAAAGCATTTTGAACACGTAGGCATATACCCAAAAACATGAGCATGAACAAAAGATACTTACAGCCATGGAATTCATTGGATAGCAAGCTTGTTGGTGGCCTGATATTTGCATATTTAGACTATATAAAACTAAGATTTATAATTGGACTTTGCCAGGCTGCCATTACAAGACCCAGGGAATGTATCAGCTCCATCAAACTTTCAATTTCGGGCTATTCTAATGAATCTTAGAGGAAAAAACAGCGCACCTACTTCTAAAAACAAAATTGAAGTTAAACCCAAATCAACTCTGATTGGAGCAGGGGAAGCCAAATGAAGAAACAAAGCATTTTGAACACGTAAGCATATACCCAAAAACATAAACATGAACAAAAGATACTTACAGCCATGGAATTTGTTGGGCAGCAAGCTTGTTGGTGGCCTTATATTTACATATTTAGACTATATAAAGCTATGATGTATAATTTGAAGTCAATATAGAAAACAGAGAGAGTCGGTGCGACTTTTTAAAGACTGAAGACCCCAAGTCAGTCAGTCCTTACGCGGCAGTATACATGGAGACTGACTCAATGGCTGTAAAAAGTCCATATAAAAGACAAGCATGGCGACTTCCGGATTAAAATTTGAACAGAAAAGCTGGCAGAGCAGTTCAATTTTCCATTGACTTTGGATCTGTCGGTATCTCATTCATCGGATTTTGTTTGGGATATTAATTTTTAACAACTGGTAATGGGTATATTTGAGCTACCTCGTTCATTATCCATTCAAAAAAAGGTTAAACTCTGTTTGTTTATATGGGGATTTGGGGATTCATTTTCACTGGCATCTATCCTAAACAATAGGCAATAGGCGGGAACTAATGATCCAC
>ML790135.1:389290-425286 GCA_009831015.1 Picea engelmannii | reverse complement strand
TATTCTACTTACACGTAAGGAGAGTACTTTGCATGCACCTCCACTGAAACATGCATATACTCTTGTTCTTCCATCAATTTCAGACATCAGAGATGATTCCATACACTCTAATTTTTTACATGGAAATAAGCAGGTAGTACATCCAAATAAGAAGCTAGCGCCAAAGATTCAGCAGATGCCCAAGAAGGCACATACCATACCTCAAACAACAAGCAACCTTGTAGGGAATCCATTGGATTCGAGGAGGACTCGATCTCACCATGATGAGCCTTCTCATGTATTTTCAATTTTAGAACCTGTGATGCCCATGCATTGCTATATGGTTCAATCTACTGATCCACAGAACTACAATAGGGTTGTGGGAAATCCATTATGGAAAGCATCCATGAAGAAGGAGTATGACTCACTCCTACAGAACCAGACTTCGAATCTGGTTCCACATCCACCAGAAAGGAATATTTTCAGGTGCAGATGGGTCCACATGATTAAGAAGTACAAGGCTCGACAGGTTTCCAAAGGACTTCATCAGATCCATAAATATTTCTAAATATTCATGAAGACTTTCAATGAGAAGAAGTTTCAGACTTTGCGGGATTGTCTTGCAGTAAAGAACATAGTTGCCTAGAAGCTATCATTTTCTTCTTTTGATACATTATCTTTTGAGGGGGGTTTTGTTCCCACGTGGTTTTCCGTCTTTCCTCACTTTTATTCAGTGTTCATTATTTGCATTGTACATGAGTACCTAAAATGGCCTAGTAGTCGGGACTCATCTTTTACTCCATAGTGATGTTCAGTGGGGCGTTGGAGAAATTTCTATTTTCGACACACTAGTTCACTGGGAGTTAACTGACTAGTTCTATTTAGACTTTATATTTTTACCATCACTATTATGCATGAATGCATTCCTAAGGAAAGCTAACTGCTTGATTTCTTTTCTTAATTATGGAATTATTTTCCCTATATATGAATGTATTCCACTCATTCATTGTATCATATTGATTGTAGTGTACCTTTTCACTACCGAGGTTTCCAACCCTCTCAGTTACCATTCTATACATGAATGTTGAGATAATTCGTACAGGAATTATAACCACATGCATTTAACACAATTAAACACACTTAATTCTCAAAGTAAAATATATAAGTTACTGCTACAATTAAACAAGCCATAGAATTCAACAGTAACTCATTTACATAGCAGAAAACATGATACATAAACAGCATAGTCATGCCAAATGTGATCAAAGCATAATTCAGATACTTATCTTTGAACAGCTATAGAATTCAACAACCAAGTGCAGGCCTTCCACGAACCTCCCAGCCTTAGACCACACTATTCATCAGCTCAAAAGTAGGTCACCCCCGAGCTGGGACCAAGCTCCACCCCCAAGGCAAGGAATCCTAGGCTAGGCTGAGGTTACAGGGAAGATAGCACATACACAACCACCAGGAAGAAAGCTCTCCCAGGAATCTCCCACGGTCACTGCCCACAGACCCTCATTCCCCACATGCCTGTTCCACCCCAGGAGAGTGCACCTTCTCTGTCACCTAGACAGTCCTTTGGCTACCAGTCTCCCTTACCTTGGGTTATAGGAACAGACCGGACCGGAAGTCTCCGAGCTCTATGGCAGCCACAGGGTTCCTTCCAGGAGTTCTCTTCTCCCTCTGCGCACTCTCTCACCTGGAGGAGTCACTCACAGGCCAACAAGCCTTACGCAGTCCAGTACTGCGTAGTCACAACAACCCACGGGAAACACAGACCAAGGCTTCCCAAAACGGTTCAACAGTCACAGGATGATCTCACAGACATGATTTCGGAACCAAGGCTCCACACACAGGCTAGCTCAGCTTTTCCCGAACAACCAGGGATTCTTCCACTCAATTCCAACACAGGTTCGTTTAGGGAATTCACACACGGGATTTCTCAGAGACAGACACAGACTCCACACTCACTGGACAGGGGTGTACACGCATTCCTCAAGGAAAACACAGGCTTTCCTTTCTGTCTTCGGATTACACGCAGGTCTCTTGCAGACTAGTTTCCACAGCTCTTTCCCAAGGCAGTCAGATCGAATGGATGCCAACCCCCCTCACAGCTTACTTCGTCTGTTTTATTTGCATGCACCAAGGTTGACACTTGTCACCCTGGGAACTGCATGCGTTCCATCCGTACGCCTTCCTTCCACCACCTGGGAAATCACGTGTCCTTCCCAAAGGACTTAGGGTAAAATAATATGAACATGGCTCTTTTTGGAAATAATATTAAAATATTATTCCAGGCCTAAGCCCCCTAGGCTTATTCCCTAGGCTCAACACTCAGCCCCTTTCCCACCTTCCAGCCCCTAATTCCTTGCCCACTCTGTGGACGCTCAATCCCCCATCACTCATTCATCGTGGTCGGTCTGCACTGAAATTTGATCCCTTTGTCTCCTCGACTTTGGAATTTGATCCATTTCTTTGTTCATATCCAAGACCACAAAACTTAGGTCTTTCTTCAACAACAATAGGCTCAACAATGCCTTGTGCATGCTTACCTAACCCTTTACCTTCATAGCCCATTTTTAACAACAACTTGGACCCTATTCCTCTTGTGTGACTCTCAAAACCACCAAAACATTCATCTTTAGAGGAATTAGAAGATAAATTAACATTGCATACCTTATGTTCATGCATGTATTTGGTAAGAGTTTCTTTTGCCTCATGGAGTTGAATCTTCATCTCATGCAACCTTTGCAAAAGCTGGTCTTTCTCCTCCTTCATGGCCATCAACTTCTCTTCAAGGGCAATGTTATTATCATACATCTCTTTCATCAAATCTTTCATGAGTATAATTTCTTCTTTAGAAAAGAATGAAGATAATGAAAATGTATGAGAACTATTAATGCTAGAAGCTTCTGCCATCCTTAGAAGATATCCAACTTCAAAACTTGCACAAAAACCAATAGCTAAATCTCAAGCTATCAATGGCAAACACATGAGCAAAACAAACTATGCTCTGATACCACCTGATCTGAAAATAGAAGGCTGACTTGTTATGCTATGCAAGCACCCGCTACTTCATTAAAAATAAACTTTACAGGACCTTGCTTCATGTGTATAAATATGCAAAATAAACTTATGTGTTAAGTTTATGCTTCTTCCTTTAAATGTGCATGTATCTTCTTGTAAATGCTTATGTGTGATGAATTGTTCTTCTGAATGGTTAAATATGTGCTTGAAATGAAAACACATCAACACAACTTGCAACAAATAAACCATCAAACGCACAACAAGAACAACATGATAAAGGAGTTCACCCCCCTCCGGGCTACATCTCCTTGAGCCTCCATAATGGACTTGGCTCTCTGGGATTAATTAATCAAAAGTTCTTTTACAAACTGCTGCTCAACTCCAATGGAAAAACAAACTATACCATTGAGATCGGAACACATTAAAACCCCAAAAATGACTAAAAGAACTCTGAAAACGGATCCTGGCTCATCCGAGCATGACCTCTTCTACATGTGAAAACCAATAGCTAATAAACGAGGGACACGTGGCGCCCAAGCATTGGGCCACGTGCCCTCATACCATTTGTTGCCAATGAGACACGTGTCAACACCGTATTCGCCAATGAACAACCAATGAAAATGTGCCACGTCAACTTGCCACTTGTCAACCGCCAATTAGCCCACGTCATCGTACGGTTGCCACGTCAAATGTTGACGTCATCTGTGCCACATGTCACCCATCCAGTGGTGACACGTGTCACTTCAAGATTGGTCAAACCGTACGCTGAAAAGTCCAAAAATGCATGCCACATGTCATGCCCTGAAGCCGCCACGTGTCTTGTACGGAAGCTGCCACGTATGTTGTACGGTCCTGCCACGTGTCCTATACGGACTGTACGGACAGGTACAGTCAGCATCAAATTTTTACCTGTTTGGCTCGGCGAACAGATCGCGATATCTTCTCCATACGGACTCCGTTTGCGAAAGTAAATATACCATCGGAATTAGGAAGACGAGACGGACGCAATGGCACTGTTTTCATCGCATATTGAGCACTTTGAAAATTGAGCAAAATTTTGCCCCCTGGTCCAGATTTTGATCACATACAAGTACATCAACAGGCTCCTGGCCTTCAACACTTAGGCTCCCTGGCCTAACAAAACACATAAGCCTACAGCCTATACAAAACTTGGCTCACCAGCCTATAGAACACATTTACAATTCTTTGCATAAAACATGCTCTGTAACGGGGCTCGGCCTTGGGGACACTACAATCCCCCTCCCCTTATTTTTGCACTGTCCTCAGTGCAACTTACACTGTCTTTGCAAGTCTTTCAAAATTTTCAAAAAGATGCGGGTACTCTACCCGCATAACTTCTTCATGCTCCCATGTCGCGTCCTCAGGACCGTACCAGGTCCATTGGACCTTTACAAGCCCTATATCTTGATTCCAGAGCTGCTTGTTTTTCCTGTCCAATATGCACACAGGATGCACTTGTAGGACACCTTCTGGTTCCACCTAAATCACAGTCCAATCAATTACATGATTAGCATCAGGTACATATTTCTTAAGCAGTGAAACATGAAACACATTATGTACAGTCATAGATGCAGGTAATGCAAGCCTGTATGCAACTGGCCCAATCCTTTCTAGGATCTCAAATGGCCCACAAAATCTTGCTGCCAACTTGGCGCAACTTCCCAATTTTAGGGAACTCCTGTTATCTTTCACTTTCAGGAAAACATGGTCACCCACTTTGAATTCTTTATGGGTTTTGTTACTATCAACGTAACTTTTCTGCCTGTCCTGGGCAGCTTTCAAATTCTGTTTGATTTTGATCATCTGATCTTCCATCTCTTTGAGTAGTTCAGGTCCAACTACTACTCTGTCAGCTGGATTATCCCAACTCACTGGAGTATTGCACTTTCTTCCATAAAGTGTTTCGAATGTGCTCATCTTCAGAGATGTATGGTACCCATTATTGTAAGCGAATTCTACCAAATGCAGGTAGTCTTCCCACCTTGATGGTTTATCCATCACATACATTCTCAGCATGTCTTCTATTACTCTGTTTACTCTCTCTGTTTGTCCATCAGACTCGGGATGATATGATGTACTGAAGTTCAGATTCATTCTGAATCCTTTGAACAGTCCCCTCCAGAAATTCGAAGTGAATTTCGGGTCCCTATCAGACACAATTGTCTTAGGAATTCCATGCAAGCGTGCAACTTCTTTTATAAAGATATCAACAACATCTGCTGCGCTGTGGGTGGTTTTCAGTGGAATAAAATGGGTAGCTTTAGTAAGCTTTTCCACCACCACCATGATTGAATCATGCTGCTTGCTTGTTCTGGGCAATCCTGTGATAAAATCCATTGTTACCACATCCCATTTCCACTCAGGAATAAGTAAAGGCTGCAACAACCCTGCTGGGTGTCTATGCTCAGCCTTGACCTTCTGGCATTCCATACATTTGGCGATGTATTCAGCAATTTCCTTCTTCATACCTGGCCAAAAATAATGGCTTTTGACTGCTGCCACAGTCTTCTGATATCAAGGATGACCAGCATAAGTCACATTATGCATTTCTTTTAGAATTGCCAGCTTCAATTCTCAGTCATTAGGTACATACACTCTGTTTTTATACAGAAGTAAACTATCAATTCCCAAGGTATAACTTTCCTTGGTTTGTGGTTTCTCATGCTGTTGTAGCTTTGCTACAAGTCTTTTGTACTGCAAATCAGCATTTGCAGCTTCAAGAATTCTGTCTTTCAACTCAGTTCTGTACATGCTAATGGATGTAGCATGTAATTCATGCACTTTTCTACTGAGTGCATCAGCCACTTTATTGTCTTTCCCTTTGATATGCCTGATATCAAAGTCATATTCACACATGAATTCCAGCCATCTAATTTGCCTTGCATTTAGAGTTGGCTGATCAAATAAATACTTTAGACCATTATGGTCTGTTCTTAATTCGAATTTCTTGCCCATGAGGTAATGTCTCCATTTCCTCAATGCATGGACAACTGCTGCCAACTCTAAATCATGAGTGGCATAATTCTTTTCATGCTCTTTCAGCTTTCGGGATTCATAGCAGACTACAAATCCTTCTTGGCTGAGAACTCCTCCCAGCCCTTCCTTACACGCATCCGTGCACACTACGTAATCCTTACTTGGATCAGCAATCTTTAGGATTGGAGCACTAGTGAGCAGCTGCTTCAATTGCTGGAAGCTGCTCTCACATTGTTCAGTCCACTGGAACTTCTTCTCCTTCCTTTGCAAGAAAGTGATAGCATGAGCTATCCTTGAGAATCCGGCTATGAACCTCCTATAATAGCCTACCAGACCCATAAAAGATTTAACTTCTGTCACATTTCTTGGTGCTGGCCACTCTTGAATGGCCTACACCTTCTCAGGATCCACAGCAATCCCCTCTTTAGAAATAATGTGTCCCAGATAATGGATCTGCTTTTGGTAAAATGAGCACTTGCTCAGTTTTGCGTAAAGCTGGTGTTCTCTCAACACCTGCAACACCATTCTCAAGTGTTGTTCATGTTCTTCCTCTATCTTGGAATACACCAATATATCGTCCAAGAAGACTATGATGAACTTGTCCAAATAATTTCTGAACACTCCATTCATTAAACACATGAAGACAGCAGGCGCATTGGACAGTCCAAATGGCACCACAGTGAACTCATAATGACCGTACCTTGTTCTGAAGGTGATCTTGCTGATGTCTTCATCTTTTATCCTCACTTGATGATATCCAGATCGAAGATCTATTTTCGAAAATACTTTTGCATCCTTTGACTGATAAAAAATATCATCAATCCTTGGTAGAGGATACCTGTTCTTGACAGTGACTTTATTCAACTGTCGAAAGTCAATGCACAGCCTCATCGTCCCATCTTTCTTCTTCACGAATAGGACTGGGGCTCCCCACGGTGACACGCTGGGATGAATGTAGCCTTTCTTTAATAGATCTTCGAGCTACAGTTGCAACTCTTTCAGCTCTGGTGTGCTCATCCTATAAGGAGCTTTCGAAACTGGAGTTGCTCCAGGCATCAGATTTATAGAAAAATCGATGTCTCTCCTCAGAGGTAGTCCAGGCACCTCCTGAAACACGTCCTCAAACTCTTTGAGTACCCTGTGGTCTTCCAGATTCAGGACCACACTTTGGAATACTTCTTCTACCCGGGCTGCAAATAATTGACAGCCTTTCCAGTAACATTTCTTCAGCTGCATAGCTGAGATTTCCCTCACAGCCACGGCTCTGGGAATTCCTTGGACTGTTACCTGATTTCCCTCTTCATCCAGACATGTGAACCTCTTGTTTAGAAAATCCATAAGGGCATGGTGCTGGTCCAACTAGTCCATCCCAATTAAGCAATCATATGAGCCTAAAGGTAGAATGTTCAATTCAGCCTTAGTGCTCATTCCTTTCATGTCCACTAAACAGGACTTAACCAATTCATTGACCTTCCTCTTGGTCCCTGTGGCTAACTGCACTAACCAAGACTTCTCATGTTTGCTCTTCATTAGATGCAAACTTTCCACCACTCTAGGATCTACATAACTATGGCTAGACCCTGAATCAATCAAAATAACAAGTGGTCAATTGTTGATCATACCTTCCACTTCAATCATGTGCGATTGATATTCCGCTTGCTTGTTGTCCAGGGCTTCGTAGATCCTCGGCATTCTGTTGCCCATATCCTCCACTGTTTCAGCTTGCTGAACAATATGGACAGTTCTTTCTTTGTCTTTTCTGTGGAGTTAGTCTCTGTACCTATGATTCCCTTTACAGCCCCAACACTCCATGGGTGGAGGCCTTGGCATCTGTTCACTCCCTTCAACTTTCCTGGGCTCTTTAAGAGATGACTGTCCCCAAGGACTGTTTCTGAAAAAGGAAGGCTTTCTTCCCTTCTACCTATGTTCTTTCTTAAACCTCTTCTGGTCATTCCAAGCCTTCCGAAAGGTAGGCTTTTCTCTCTGCTATTCGTACAGGAATTTCTCCCTTCTTATGGTTTCTTCCATAGTCTTAGGATCATCATATTGAATTTTGTCACCAATAGAAGGTGGCAGTCCACTCAGATATGTCTGAATTTTGATAGCCTCGTCCTTGATGAATGGAACATACTTCAACAGTTCCAGAAAACTTCGTTCATACTCATCAATGGTCATACTGCCCAACTTGAGTTCGAAGAACTCCTTCATCTTTATGTCATAGTATCTTTTAGTCAGGTATTTCTTCTCGAAATACCTCTTGAATTCCTTCCAAGTGACCTCTTTCTCTTGAATGTGTTGCACCTGCACAAACTGATCCCACCACATGGACGCTTTTCCTTTCAGCTGGTACATTGCAATTCTACCTTCTGCATGGGCAGAATAATTTTACAGTTGGAAGTATTTCTTCATGCCAAGCAACCATGTCTCGGCATCTTCCTCCTTCTTATGTTCTCCATCGAATGTTGGAGGTTTAATTTTATTCATCTCTCCTTTCAATTCCTCCCTTCCAGATTTTCGATGTTTTCTGGTAGGTGATGGGCTTGAACTACTGTGTGTCTCCCTGTCCAAATGTTTTTGGGAGCGACTGTGACGTCGGCTACCACTCCTTGACCTACTTCTTCTCCCATGGTCTCTGCGACTCTCGGTCGTACTTGAGTCTCTTCCCTTCTCAAGTTTCTTCTCTATTCTTTCCAGACTTTGCAAGAATTTTAAGTTTAATTTCCCTTGTCGATCCTTGACTTTCATGAGCTTTCAGCTATCAGCTCGACGCTCCTTGGCCTCTCTTTGCAATCCTTCAAGGATTTTCATTATATATCCTTCCTTATCCATCTCCTTTCCATGCCCATTAGAGTTCGATCCTTTGACCCCTAGGTTAACATCCTTTCCTTCCCGTTCGTCTTCCATTTCAGGGGTAATTTTCACTCACAATGCACATGCATTCACAACCCCCGATCCTCTGATTCCCGATGTGCTTTTACACTAGCTAGCCTTCTTGGCTCAGCCTCTAGTCCACATGACCATACTATATGACCTCCACCTTACTGCGTCGGGGTTTCAGCGGTTTCAATGTCAAAGCACATATGCTCACGGTATCCTCGATATCCCGATTACCGATATGCCGACGCGCCTTTTTCTTTAACCCTTCGCAGTTAAGCCCAGGTCCATGTGACCTGCATTCATATGACCACAGTCATATGCTTTTGTCGGGGTTTTCGGGGTTCGGAGTTTCAAAGTGTATGACTCACTCGTCACTGGGGTTCCCGATTTCTCGATGAACTTCAAACACCGATGGACTTACTCCTTGTCGGGACTTTCCCCAATGGCAGATCTCTACGACGTGTCCCCTAATATGAACGGTCCAAATCTTGTCGCGAAATCGTGGATCACGATTCTGTGTGACAAGATTTCTATGTGCTCGAGAACTCTGATTCTCCGAGTTTCGACTCTCTCCAGGATTTTGACACGTGTCCTCCTTGAGGTCCTACGGCTATGATTTCTTCAGTGTTTCGAGACTCACAAGGTCTCAGTTCTCTTGACTTCTAAAATTCCAACGCCTCTCTGGGACTTCTCCTCTACCCATGAGGACTTAAACCCTATGCAACTTCTGTCAACTTGGACAGTTGACGGGTAATCCCACAGCGATCTTACGACTCACGATCCTCCCAAGTTTAAACTCCTAGTGTGGTCGTAACCTCCTGTGCAGTATCCAAAGGCTTTAAACCTTGTGCACATTCTCCAGATCTGATGATTACAAGGGTTCGCCTTCCCTCCTGAATAGATCCTACGGTTCTAACACCATTGGTGTAAGGACCTGTCTCCCTATGGTCATAGACCATACCAGCTACGGTTTCCCAGCACCGCTAAACCTCCTGAGCTTGTAAACGTGGTCAAGCAACTACTTGACACACTAGAACAAACCAACGTCCGAAATTGGCCATTTCAGGCCCAATTTCTCTTCCCATTTTCTGTCCAAAGACCGCTCCACTGGCCCATCTAGGCTCAGTGTCGAAACCTTAGCTCTGATACCACTTTGTAGTGTACCTTTTCACTACCGAGGTTTCCAAACCTCTCAGTTACCATTCTATACATGAATGTTGAGATAATTCGTACAGGAATTATAACCACATGCATTTAACACAATTAAACACACTTAATTATCAAAGTAAAATATATAAGTTACTGCTACAATTAAACAAGCCATAGCATTCAACAGTAACTCATTTACACAACGGAAAACATGATACATAAACAGCAAATTCATGCCAAATGTGATCAAAGCATAATTCAAATACTTATCTTTGAACAGCTGTAGAATTCACCAACCAAGTGCAGGCCTTCCATGAACCTCCCGGCCTTAGACCACACTGTTCATCAGCTCAACAGTAGGTCACCCCCAAGCTGGGACCGAGCTCCACCCCCAAGGCAAGGAATCCTAGTCTAGGCTGAGGTTACAGGGAAGATAGCACATACAGCACCACCAAGAAGAAAGCTCTCCCAGGAATCTCCCACGCTCACTGCCCACAGACCCTCATTCCCCACATGCCTGTTCCACCCCAGGAAAGTGCACCTTCTCTATCACCTAGATAGTCCTTCGGCTGCCAGTCTCCCTTACCTTGGGTTACAGGAATAGGCCGGACCAGAAGTCTCCGGGCTCTATGGGAGCTACAGGGTTCCTTCCAGGAGTTCTCTTCTCCCTCTGCGCACTCTCTCACCTGGAGGAGTCGCTCACAGGCCAACAAGCCTTACACAGTCCAGTACTATGTAGTCACAAAAACCCACGGGAAACACAGACCAAGGCTTTCCAAAACGGTTCAGTAGTCACAGGATGATCTCACGGACATGATTTCGAAACCAAGGCTCCACACACAGGCTAGCTCAGCTTTTCCCGAACAACCAGGGATTCTTCCACTCAAGTCCAACACAGACTCGTTTAGGGAATTCACACACGGTATTTCTCAGAGACAGAAACAGACTCCATGCTTACTGAATAGGGGTGTACACGCATTCCTCAAGGCAAACACAGGTGTTCCTTTCTGTCTCTGGATTACACTCAGGTCTCTTGCAGACTGGTTTCCACAGCTCTTTCCCAGGGCAGTCGGATCGAATGGATGCCAACCCCCCTCATGGCTTACTTCGTCTGTTTTATTTGCATGCACCAGGGTTGACACTTGTCACCCTGGGAATTGCATGCATTCCATCCATACACCTTCCTTCCACCACCTGGGAAATCATGTGTCCTTCCCAAAGGACTTAAGGTAAAATAATATGCACATGGCTCTTTTTGGAAATAATATTAAAATATTATTCCAGACCTAAGCCCCCTAGGCTTATCCCCTAGGCTCAACACTCAGCCCCTTTCCCACCTTCCAGCCCCTAATTCATTGCCCACTCTGTGGACGCTCAGTCCCCCATCACTCATTCATCGTGGTCGGTCTACACTGGCGGTGTTTATATTTTATTAATTGATCTGCATACATACAAGTACATCAACAGGCTCCTAGCCTTCAACACTTAGGCTCCCTAGCCTAACAAAACACATAAGCCTACAGCTTATACAAAACTTGGCTCACCAGCCTATAAAACACATTTACAATTCTTTGCATAAAACATGATCTGTAACGGGGCTCGACCTTGGGGACACTACATTGATCATGATCTATGTATCAATCATCAACTCATTGGAGTACTGTGAATATATTTTCTCATTCTTCCATATTGAATCTCTCTTCCTTTCTTGATTAGATTTGTTTGTACTTACTTTAGCTAGATCTGTTGTGCAGGTTTCCATGAAACACTGACATGGCATCAGAACTATGCTACTTGGAGGAAGCCAGACAAGCCAAAGAATCAGGAAAATCGGGGTTTTGGCAAGCTAAATTTGTGGTCGTAACTTTGAGCAATTATTCCTCCCAAAATATTACGTTTTGGAGGAAACGACATTCTTTGAAAGCAAATAGGCCCATTTTGGAAGTGGGTTTTCAAACATTTTGCGAGATTCTTCACGATGTGCTCAAAAAGTGAGCCACAAGATAGCCTTCTGAAATTGATATGAATCTCTGGTCGTACCTTTCCACATTCATTGCTCCCAAAATATTACGTTTTGGAGGAAACAACACAGTTGGAAAGTAAATAGACCCATTTTGGAAGTGGATTTCAACTGTTTGGCGAGATTCCTCACCGTTTACTACGAAACTAAGTTGCAAGATCATCTCCTGAAACTGATATGAATTCTTAATTTCTTAATTTTTCACTTGCAGATTGAGAGTAAATTTTTAGGGGTTCTTGGAATCAGTGGGAGAGACGGATATGGAAAATATTATAAATTCAAACTTGGTGGTAATCCTCACACCATACAATTATTTTAATTGGAATCCCAAGGCAGAATTCCAACTCAGAAGGGAATGATTGTATAATTTGACGATGGCGACAAAAACAAAACCTACATTAGCGATTGAGAAGATGAGATGGGCGAACCGTAAGGATGAGGCCATAGGACTACTTCTTGAGTTAATCTCCACTGATTTTTGGTTTCATTTTGCCACATGGAAGACTTCAAATGAGATCTGGACCACCTTGGAAGGACTCTTTGGAAAGAAGGATGAGATGCAAGGTCATATGCTTGAGGTAGAGTTGAATACCTTAGACCCTAAAAGTTTTAATAATATACAAGATTTTTTTACTAAATTTAAATCTTTGTTATTAAGCTTGGGTGAATGTGGTATTGATAAGTCTACACAAGAGAAACAACTTATTCTAACAATCTTGGCCAAGCTAGGACCAGAATACACTGTATATGTCTCCAATTTCCATTCTGGCAGATGTCTTTCTGGAACAAATTGGAAAATGCCTACGTTGGCTCAATTCATTGAGTCTCTTACACAAGAGCAGACAAAATTCATACATATGGGCCTCATGAAAGATCCCAAAGCACATGCACTCACCATGCATGATGGAAAAGGGTCATTCAAACAGAATAGGAAGGAAGGATATTCCAAAGACTCTTCAGATTCCAAGAAGAAGAAGAAGGGAAAGTGTTGAAGGAAAATCTCCCTGCGGACAATTAGATCTCCTCTTGAGAGCTAGACTCTTAACTCTTAAGATAGAAGGTGCTTAACATGGACACTGAATTCCTTTTAGATCTAGATAAACTAATGTGTGAGGAGGAAGGAGAAAATAAGTACCTTTTTACTGGTGTTTGTCCCTGCATAGTCTGAGTTGAGCTCCAATCTTGAACTCCTCAATAAGCCTTGTAGATAAACAAAGATACAACCATCTTCCTACTCTACTAAGATTAGCTCGAAACAGATCTATCTATTAGAGACAAGTTCATGTGATATCAAACACAGACTTGAAAGAAACAGGCCAAGCATATTACATTAATGAGAACAACAATGAAGAAAACTTACAACCATAGATGTGAGTGCAGCAGCTTCATCAAGTTCCCCTTGTCCAAACCCTTGCTTAAACAGTCCACACACAGAATGTTGATGTTCCAGATGGCATCTTCCTCATGATATCATAAGTTAGATGCTTCACAATACTTTCCATCCCCCATCCTCCATKGAAATCCCTCATTATATAGGATTTGGAGACTTAACCACCATGGAGAGGATCTCTCATCAGATCCACTAAGAAAGGGATCTCTAAGATATTTAGAGAGAAAATATATCTTAAGGATTTTGGGGAGGAAATACCTCTCAAKGATTTTAAGGAGGAAATATTTCAACCATCCATGAGATCCTCCACCTTCCTTAAAAAATAGGAAACCAAATGTGAGGTGGATTCTCACWCTTAATTACTTTCTTTTTCATGAATATTAATAATAATTCATGTGCACTTGATTCTCACACTTAATCAATTCTTTTTCCATGAATATTAATAATAATTCATGTGTACTTGGCATTTTGGTCTTCATGTATTATATCCCTCCTCCACGTTGACTAGGGATTGTGACATAGGTTATTCCATGGTGTCAAGGTGTATGAGACACTTATATGACACTTTACGACACTTAGGGTGAGGTACCTAGGTGTGCAAATTTCATGTGTAACAGAAAGCAATGCACTTACTGCAATAAACCGAATCATGAAGAATCCACATGCATGAAGAAACAAATCGATCTTATGAAACATGCACTTCAGAAGAACAACCTTGGAAACTTCATTCCAAAGGGAGTCAAGAAGCAGAAGGAAGAATATCTTGCTCCTAAGAAAGGTAATCATAATGTTATTGTTGCAATTAATTCCTCATCTGATTCATGGATTATAGATTCTGGTGCAACCCATCATATGGAAGTGAAAGAGGAAGTTTTCTCTTCCTTGAGTCCATGTTCAAGACCCCCTATTCTCATGGGGGATGATACTCCAGTAGAAGTACCAGGATAAAGGAGAGTGGAACTCCACAATGGCAGTTTTGAGAATGTTTTACATGGTCCGAAGCTTTCTATGAATCTTCTCTCAGTTTATCAGATCACTCAAAAAGGAAAAAAGGTTGAATTTACATCAGATTCAGTTTCAGTAATTGACATGCATGACAATTCCATTATTGCAATTGGTGAGGTGGATCACAAGTCAAGGTTGTATAAATTCACTAATTTTTCTGACGATGACTCCTCTATTCTACTTACACATAAGGAGAGTACTTTGCATGCACCTCCACTAAAACATGCATATACTCTTGTTCTTCCATCAGTTTCAGACATTAGAGATGATTCCATACACTCTGATTTTGTACATGGAAATAAGCAGGTAGTACATCCAGATAAGAAGCCAGCACCAAAGCTTCAGCAGATGCCCAGGAAGGCACATACCACACTTTAGGCAGCAGGAAACCTTGCAGGGAATCCATTGGATTTGAGGAGGACTCAATCTCAGCATGAGGAGCCTTCTCATGTATTTTCAGTTTCAAAACCTGTGATGCACATACATTGCTATATGGTTCAATCTACTGATCCAAAAAACTACAATAGGGTGTGGGAAATCCATTATGGAAATCAACCATGCAGAAGGAGTATTACTCACTCCTACAAAACCAGACTTGGAATCTAGTTCCACATACACTAGAAAGGAATATTTCAAGGTGCAGATGGGTCCACAGGATCAAGAAGTACAAGGCCCGACAGGTTACCAAAGGACTTCATCAGATCCATAAATATTTCTACATCTTCACGAAGACTTTCAATGAGAAAACGTTTCAGACTTTGCGGGATCAACTTGCAATGAAGAACACAGTTGCCTAGCAACTGTCATTTTCTTCTTTTGATACATTATCTTTTTAGGGGAGGGTTTGTTCCCATGTGGTTTTCCCTCTTTTCTCACTTTTATTCAGTGTTCATTAGTTGCATTGTACATGAGTACCTAAAATGGCCTAGTAGTCGAGACTCATTTTTTACTCCATAGTGATGTTCAGTGGGGTGTTGGAGAAATTTCTATTTTCGGCACACTAGTTCAGTGGGAGTTAACTAACTAGTACTATTTAGACTTTCTATTTTTAACATAACTATTATGCATGCATGCATTCCTAAGGAAATCTAACTGCTTGATTGATTTTTTTAATTATGGAATGCTTTGCCCTATATATGAGTGTATTCCACTCATTCATTATATCATATTGATCATGATCTATGTATCAATCATCAGCTCATTGGAGTAGTGTGAATATATTTTCTCATTCTTCCATATTGAATCTCTCTTCCTTTCTTGATAAGATTTGTTTGTACTTTCTTTAGCGAGATCTCCTATCCAAGTTTACATGAAACACTGACAGGTGTGTATGACCAATGCCCACATGACCACGGTGCTCACAATCGCTTGATAGATGGGCTTTGAAAGTTGACCCCCTTTGTCGGATTTGCATTATGCCTCATTGAGATAAATCCTAGTTCTGAATATCCTCTAACAAAACCTTTTTTATGTGATGAAATCATAGGAGAGGGGTCCCCCTAGCTGGAATATGGTGCCAGGAGTCCAACAAACCTGGTGTTTCGTTGATCTGAGGCACGATTTAGGTGTTTTGGTGAGTTGCAACTTGCCTCCTGAATCCATTCAAGGAAACAATGACAATTTGGTTTGGGGGCACAAAATAACTAATGGGTGACACAACTAATTTCTGTAAGCTCCGGAAGGTGTGTATGACCAATTCCCACACGACAATGGTGCCCACAATTGCCCGACACAAAGGATTTGAAAGTTGACCCTCTATGCCAGATTTTCATTTTGGCTCACTAAGCTAAACCCTAGTTCTGGAGATCCTCTAACAAACACTTTTCTAGGCCACGAAATCACAGGAGAGGGGTCCCTCTAGATGGAATCCAGTACCATTAGTCCAACATAACTAGTGTTTTGTCGATTTGAGGCACAGATTGGGTCATATGGCGAGTTGCAACTCACCTCCTGAAGCCATTTAGGGACATAATGAAAATTTGGTCTGGCAGCACAAAATCACAACTAAGTGATGTAACTAAGTTATGTAACCTCCAGAAGGTGTGTATGACCAACGCCCACAAGACCACAATGCCCATAATCGCCCGACACATGGAATTTGAAAGATGACCCTCTGTGTCGGATTTTCATTGTGCCACACTCATCTAAACCCTAGTTCCATAGATCCTCTAACAAACACTTTTTTGGGAAACGAAATCACAGGAGAGGGGTCCCCTTAGCTAGAATCCGATGCCAGGAGTCCAACAAAACTAGTGTTTTTTCGATCCGAGGCACATTTTGGGAGCTATCATGAGTTGCAACTCACCTACTAATGCCATACAGGGACATAATGACAATTTGTCCCTGGGGCACAAAATCACAACCGGATGACATAACTGAGTTATGTAAGCTTTGAAAGGTGTGTATGACCAACGCCCAAATGACCACGGTGCCCAAAATCGCCCGACATAGGGGATTTGAAATTTCCCCTCCTATGTTGGATTTGCATTGTGCCTCATTGAGCTAAACCCTAGTTCTGGAGATCCTCTAAGAAAAAATTTTATGGACGACAAAATCATAGGAGAGGAGTCCCCCTAAATGGAATCCAGTGCCAGGAGTACAAAAAAATTGGTGTTTTGTCGATCCGAGGCATGGTTTGGGTGCTATAGCGAGTTAAAACTTGCCTCTTGAATCCATTCAGGGACACAATGAAAATTTGGTCCAGGGCACAAAATCAAAACCAGTCGACGTAACTGAGTTTCGTAAGCTTTAGAACGTGTGTATGAACAATGCGCACACGACCACGGTGCCCACAATTTCCCAACACAGGGGCTTTGAAAGTTGATCGCCAGTGTCAGATTTGCATTGTGCCTCACTAAAATAAACACAAGTTTCGAAGATCCTCTAACAAACACTTTTTTGGGCGACGAAATCATAGGAAAAGTGTCCCCCTAGATGGAATCTGGTGCCAAGAGTCCAACATAATTGACTTTTCGTCGATTCGAGGCATGGTTTCGGTGCTATGGTGACTTCCAACTTGCCTCTTGAAATCATTCAGGGACACAATGAAAATTTGATCAGGGGGCAAAAAATCACAACTGGGTTACGTAACCAAGTTTTGTAAGCTTCGTAAGGTTTGTATGATAAAATCACACACAACCACAATGCCATAAATTTCCCAAAACATGGGCTTTGAAAGTTGACCACCTGTGTCGGATTTGCATTGTGCCTCACTGAGATAAACCCTAGTTCTAAAGATCCTCTAACAAACACTTTTCTTAGGGATGAAATCATAGGAGAGGGGTCCCTTTACTTGGAATCTGGTGCTAGGAGTCCAACATAACTAGCATTTCATTGATCTGAAGCACGGTTTGGCTGCTATAGTGAGTTGCAACTCGCCTACTAAAGGAATTCAGGGACACAATGAAAATTTGGTCTGGGGGCACAAAATCACAACCGAATGACATAACTGAGTTTTGTAAGCTCCAGAAGGTGTGTATGACCAACGCCCACATGACCACAGTGCCAACAATCGCCTAAAACAAGGGTTTTGAAAGTTAACCCCCTGTGTCTTATTTGCATTATGTCTCACTGATCTAAAACCTTGTTCCGGAGATCCTTTAACAAACACCTTTTTGGGTGACGAAATCACAGGAGAGGGGTCCCCCTAGCTAGAATACAATGCCAGGAGTCCAAAAGAACTGAGATTTCATCGATCTGATGCACAATTTGGGTGTTATGGTGAGTTACAACTGACCTCCTAAAGCCATTCAGGGACACAATGAAAATATGTTCTGGGGGCTCAAAATCACAACCAAGCGATGTAACCGAGTTCTATAAGCTCCAGAAGGTGTGTATGACCAACGTGCACATGACCACGATGCCTAAAATCACCCAAAATGGGGGAATTGAAAGTTAATCGTCTGTGTCATATTTGCATTGTGCCTCACTGAGCTAAACATTAATTCCAGAGATCCTCTAACAAACACTTTTATTAGTGACGCAATCATAGGAGAGGGGTACCCCTAGCTGGAATATGGTGCTAGGAGTCCAACAAAATTGGTGTTTCATTCATCTGAGGCACGGTTTGGGTGCTCTGGCAAGTTGTAACTCACCTCCTGAATTTAATTAGGGACACAATAGCAATTTGGTCTAGGGGAACAAAATCACAACCGGGCGATGTAACTGAGTTCCGTAAGCGATCGAATGTGTGTATGACCAATTCCCACATGACCACGGTGACCACAATCTCCCAACACAGGGGCTTTGAAAGTTGACCCCCTATGTCGAATTTGCATTGTGCCTCACAGAGTTAAAACCTAGTTCTGGAGATCCTCTAACAAACACTTTACTGGGCGACGAAATCACAGGAGAGGGGTCCCCCTAGTTGGAATCCAGTGCCAGGAGTCCAACAGAACTGGTGTTTCATTAATCCGAGGCACGGCTTAAGTGCAATGGTGAGTTGCAACTAGCCTCCTGAAGTCATTCATGGACATAATGAAAATTTGGTCCAGGGGCACAAAATCACAACTGGGCAACATAACTGAGTTTTGTAAGCTCCGTAAGGTGTGTATGACCAACTCCCACTTGACCACGGTGGCCAAAATCACCCAATGCATGGGATTTGAATTTTTACCACATGTGTTGGATTTGCATTGTGCCTCACTGAGCTAAACCCTAGTTCCAAAGATCCTGTAACAAACACTTTTCTGGGCGACAAAATCATAGGGGATGGGTCCCCCTAGATGGAATGTGGAGCCAGGAGTCCAACAAAATTGGTGTTTCATCTATTTGAGGCATGGTTTGGGTTCTATGGAGAGTTGCAACTCGCCTACTGAATCCATTCAAGGACACAATGAAAATTTGGTCCGGGGGCACAAAATCACAACCGGGTGATGTAACTAAGTTCTGTAAGCTTTGGAAGGTGTGTATGACCAAATTCCACATGACCACTGTGCCCATAATCGCCCGAAACAGGGGATTTTAAATTTGACGCCCTATGTTGGATTTGCATTATGCCTCATTGAGCTAAACCCTAGTTCTGGAGATCCTCTAACACATAATTTTCTCGGCGATGAAATCATAGGATATGGGTCCCCCTAGTTGGAATCTGGTGCTAGGATTCCAACATAACTGGAGTTTGATCGATCCAAAGCATAGTTTGGGTGCTATGGAGAGTTTCAACTCGCCTCTTGAAGCCATTCAAGGACACAATAGAAATTTGGTCCAGGGGCACAAAATCACAATCGGGCAACGTAACTGAGTTTCTTAAGCTCTGGAAGGTGTGTGTGACCAACTCCCACACGACCATGGTTCCCACAATCTCCCAACACAGGGGATTTGAAAGTAGACCCCCTGTGTCATATTTTCATTGTGCCTCACTGAGCCAAACCCTGGTTCTGGAGATCCTCTAACAAACAATTTCCTGGCCAAAAAAATCAGAGGAGAGGGGTCACCCTAGCTGGAATCTGATGCCAGGATTCCAACAGAACTAGTGTTTCATCGATCTGATGCTATGGCGAGTTGCAGATAGCCTCCTGAAGCCATTCATGGATACAGTGATAATTTGTTCTGGGGGCACAAAATCAAAACCAGGCGACTGAATTGAGTTTTGTAAGCTCTAGAAGGTGTGTATGATGAACTCCCACAAGACTACAGTGCCAACAATCATTCGACACATGGGCTTTGAAAGTTAACCACCTGTCTCGGATTTGCATTGTGCCTCATTGAGCTAAACCGTAGTTCCAGAGATCCTCTAACAAACACTTTTCTGGGTGACGAAATTGCAAGAGACGGGTCAACCTAGCTGGAATCTGGTGCCAAGAGTCCAACAAAATTGGCGTTTCATCGATCCAAGGCATAGTTTGGGTGGTAGGGCGATTTGCAACTTGCCTCTTGTTAGCAAAAGAATTTGGACTAGAATTTTGGTTATTTTTACGATCTATTTTGTAGCACTGGTAAATTAAGAGATTTTGTAGTGCCATCTTCCTTAAGCACCAAGACCAAGAGCCAAGTGCACCTGTCATCAACACAGGACATGGGTTAGAACCTCCATGCACACATTAAAGAGAAATCTTATGCAAATGGAGACTTTCCTAAAAAAGAGGAGGTGTGGTACCAAATTTGCGGAGTTATTTCAATGATGGCGCTACAGAATCATCATTGTAGTAAGTTCTATGATTTTTATACCTTATATGCTACTAAAACTCCTAAGCTGAACTTAATAGTGGCACTACAAATTCCGCATGATTGTGTCACAGTGGCACTAGCAAATCCACATAGTTGTTTTGATGATGGGCACTACCAATTCGCAGAGGCTAATTCAGGATGGATGCTATAGAATTTCACAAAGGATCGGTGCTATGGAAACTGCAGGCCTGTTTTGGATCAACACTATGAAATGTGCAAAGTTGTTTTGCAAGGATGCTTCTGCAAGTTTTTAGTGACTAACTTAAAACTCAAATTATGAAAAAATGGGAAGGTATTTTTGAAAAATGGAGGAGGTTTTTGTTCATCACATACCAAATAACAAAAAAATCTCTCAATTTTTCAAAATGTGTTATGGTTAGAGAGATATTATACATATAAGTGGCGCTACGAAATGTGCAGAACAATTTTATAGTGACGCTACAAAATTTTCTGTAGCGGTTACTGTTTGGATATTCACCTTGTTTGAAGGTTGCCACCTGTCAAGGAGGATTCAAATGGATTCTCAAGAATCAGTTAGATGGAAAGGGACATCTACACCTAAGTTTTAGCTCCATCAATATCCTCATGTAGTGAGGTGGAAACAATTTATTAATGACTTCCAACAAATCCCTGAAAATTAGCAGTTTGTTGAATTTTTGTCTTTTTGATTGTTTCCACCTATCTCCAAGGATTAGAATCCAATGGAGGAGATGTGATTCAACCTCCGAAGGATATTTGGATGTTATTTTATATTTAAAGAAGGAGAGAGATCTTGGAGAAGGGTTAGATTCATGAGCCAAGAGAGATGAGAGAGATGTAGCAGGAACTTTTCCTGTGATCATTGTAACCCCGAGGGGCTTATGTTTTTGTAAACATTTATGTTATTGAACATTCATGATATCTTTGTTATCAGATTGTATCTCTTATTTTGTTTTCCAATTTGTCTTCTTACTTGAATGAATTGTACACCTTGAGGATCATGGTTTCCTTTGATTAATGGATTCTTGAGCGTCCGAGGATCTGATGTATCTTTCCTATTAGTCATTGTTTACATTCAAGTACCTTGAATTCATTTATACAGAGAGTATCTCTTCCTTATGGATGTTATTATTTGTGTTATATTTTTCTTCCTGTATTCAATAAACCTTTATCTGATATGCATATTGATTGCATTTAATGAGCAGGGTGTTTGCTTGACTCCATAGCTCAATGGTCCATCATTGAATTGCAACAAGTTACTGTCCTTTCCCTTCCTTGTTTTCTATTTCTTGATCCACAAAACCAACCAAGTATTTTTATTTCTATGTTACGAAGATTACTCTCATTTGCAGTCTGGGAGTGACTCTTAGAGTTATAACACCTCCTAAAGCCATTCCAGGATACAATGACAATTTGGTACGAGCGCAAAAAATCACAACCGGGCGACATAACTGAGTTTTGTAAGCTCCAGAAGTTGTGTATGACCAATGACCATAGGACCATGGTGCCCACAATCGCCAGACATAAGGGATTTGAAAGTTTACCCCCTGTGTCGGATTCTCATTGTGCCTCACTGATCTAAACCCTAGTTCCGGATCTCCTCTAACAAACACTTTTCTAGGTGACAAAAATATAGGAAAGGGGTCTTCCCAACTAGAATTCGGTGTGAGAAGTCCAACAAAACTGGCATTTCATCGATCCGAGGCACGATTTGGGTGCTATGGTGAGTTTCAACTCACCTCCTAAATCCATTCAGGGACACAATAACAATTTGGTCCGGGGCCACAAAATCACAACCAGGGGACGTAACTGAGTTTTGTAAGCTACAAAAGGTGTGTATCACAAACTCCCACACAACCATAGTGCCCACAATCTCTCGACATGGGGCCTTTGAAAGTTGACCGCTTGTGCCAGATTTGCATTGTGCCTCACTGACCTAAACCCTAGTTCCATAGATCCTCTAACAAACACTTTTCTAGGCAACGAAAACACAGGAGAGGGGTACCCCTATCTGGAATATGGTACCAGGAGTCCAACATAATTGAAATTCTTTAGATCCGAAGCATGGTTTGGGTGCTATGGCGAGTTGCAACTCGCCTCCTGAAGCCATTCAAGGACATAATGGCAATTTGGTCTGGGGGCACAAAATCCCAACCGGGAGACATAACCGAGTTTCGTGAGCTCTGGAAGGTCTGTATGACCAACGCCCACATGTCTACAGTGCCCAATATCACCCGATACAGGGGATTTGAATATTGACCCCTCTGTGTTGGATTTGCATTGTGCCTCACTGAGTTAAACGCTAGTTACGGAGATCCTCTAAAAAACACTTTTCTAGGCGACAAAATCACAGGAGAGGGGTCCTCGTAGATGGAATCTAGTGCTAGGAGTCCAACAGAACTGGCGTTTCGTCGATTTGAGGCATGGTTTGGGTGCTATGGCGAGTTGCAACTCACTTACTGAAGCCATTCAGGGACACAATGAAAATCTCTTCTGTGGGCACTAAATCACAACCGGGTGATGTAACTGAATTCCATAAGATTCAGAAGGTGCGTATGACCAGCTCCCACATGACCACGGTTCCCACAATCACCCAAAACAGGGGATTTGAAATTTGACCCCCTGTGCCGGATTTGGATTGTGCCTCACTGAGATAAACCCTAGTTACTGAGATCCTCTAATAAACACTTTTTTGGACGATGAAATCATAGGAGAGGGGTCCCCCTAGATGGAATATGGTAACAGGAGTCCAACATAACTAGCATTTCATCAATCCGAGGCACAGTTTGGGTTCTATGGTGAGTTGCAACTTGCCTCCTGAAGCCATTCGGGAACATAATGACAATTTGGTGCAGGGGTACAAAATCACAACCAAACGACTTAACTAAGTTACATAAGCTCCCGAAGGTGTGTATGACCAATTCCCACATGACCACGGTGCTCACAATTGCCGGACACAGGGGATTTGAAATTTGACCCCTTGTGTTGAATTTGCATTGTGTCTCACTGAGCCAAACCCTAGTTCCAGAGATCCTCTAACAAACACTTTTCTGGTCAACGAAATCACAGGAGAGGGGTCCCCCTAGTTGGAATCGGGTTCCAGGAGTCCAACAAAACTAGCGTTTTGTTGATCTGAGGCATGCTTTGGGTGCTATGGTGATTTCCAACTCGTGTCTTGAATCCATTCAAGGACATAATGAAAATTTGGTCCGGGGGCACAAAATCACAGTCGGGTGACGTAACTGAGTTTTGTAAGATTTGGAAGGTGTGAATGACCAATGTCCATAGTACCACAATGCCCATAATCACCCAACATAGGTTCTTTGAAGGTTGACCCCTGTGATGGATTTGCATTGTGCCTCACTGAGCTAAACCCTAGTTCTGAAGATCCTCTAACAAAGAATTTTCTAGGCGAAAAAATCACAGGAGAGGGGTCCCCCTAGCTGGAATCCGGTTCTAAGAGTCCAACATAACTGGAGTTTCATTGATATGAAGCACAGATTGGGTGCTATGGAGAGTTGCAACTTGCCTCCTAAAGCCATTCAGGGACACGATGAAAATTTGGTCTGGGGGCACAAAATCACAACCGAGCGACGTAACTGAGTTTCGTAAGCTCTGAAAGGTGTGTATGACCAACACCCACATGAACATGGTGCCCAAAATCACCCGACATAGGGGATTTAAAAGCAGACCCCCTATGTCAGATTTGCATTGTTCCTCACTGAGCTAAACCCTAGTTCCAGAGATCCTCTAACAAACACTTTTATGGGTGACAAAATCATAGGAGAGGGGTCCCCCTGGCTAGAATCTGGTGACAAGACTCCAATAGAACTGGCATTTTTTTGATCCGACGCATGGTTTGGGTGCTATGGTGAGTTTCAACTCGCCTCCTGAAGCCATTTAGGGACACAATGAAAATTTAGTTCGGGGGCACAAAATCAAAACCGAGCGATGTAATTGAGTTTTGTAAGCTCCAGAAGGTGTGTATGACCAATGACCACATGACCACGGTGCCCATAATCGCCCGACACAGGGGGTTTGAAATTTCACCGCCTATGTCAAATTTTCATTGTGCCTCACTGAGCTAAACCTTAGTTCCAAAGATCCTCTAACAAACACTTTTATGGGCGATGAAATCACAGGAGAGGGGCCCCACTAGCTGGAATCTGGTGCCAGGAGACCAACATAACTAGCGTTTCATTGATCCGAGGCATGGTTTGGGTTCTATGGCGATTTGCAACTCACCTCCTCTAGCCATTCAGGGACACAATGACAATTTGGTCGGGGGGCACAAAATCAAAACTGGGCGACGTAACTAAGTTTCGTAAGCTTTGAAAGGTGTGTATGACCAACCCCCATAGGACCATAGTGCCCAAAATCGCTCGACACAGGGGCTTTGAAAGTTGACCCCCTATGTTTGATTTGCATTGTGCCTCACTGAGCTAAACCCTAGTTCCGAAGATCCTCTAAAAAACACTATTTTGGCCAACAGAAGCACAGGAGAGTGGTCTTCCTAGCTGGAATCCGATGCCAGGAGTCCAATAGAATTGGCGTTTCATCGATCCGAAGCATGATTTGGGTGCTATGGCAAGTTTCAACTCGCCTCCTGAAGCCATTCGAGGATACAATGACAATTTGGTCTGGGGGCACAAAATCACAACTGAGTGACGTAATTGAGTTTCGTAAGCTCTGGAAGGTGTGTATGACCAATTCCCACATGACCACAGTGCTCACAATCTCTCGAAATAGGGGCTTTGAAATTTGACCCCCTATGTCGTATTCTCATTGTGCCTCACTGAGCTAAAGCCTAGTTCTAGAGATCCTCTAGCAAACACTTCTATGGGCGACAGAATCACAGGAGAGGGTCCCCCTAGCTGGAATCTGGTGCCATGATTCCAATGGAACAAGACTTTCATCAATCCGAGGCACGGTTTGGGTGATATGGTGAGTTGCAACTCGCGTGCTGAAGTCATTCAGGAACACAATGACAATTTGGTCCTGGGGAAAAAAATCACAATCGGGTGATGTAACTGAGTTCTATATGCTCCAAAAGGTGTGTATGAACAACATCCACATGACCACAGTGCCCACAATCGCTCAACATAAGGGCTTTGAAAGTTAACCCCCTGTGTCGGATTTGAATTATGCCTCACTAAGCTAAACTGTAGTTCTCGAGATCCTCTAACAAACACATTTTTGGGTGACAAAATCACATAAGAAGGGTCCCCATTGATGGAATCTGGTGTCATGAGTCAAACAAAACTAGCGTTTCGTCGATCTGAGGCACAATTTGGGTGATATGGCGAGTTACAACTCACCTCCTGAATCCATTCAGGGACACAATGAAAATTTGGTCCGCGGGCACAAAATCACAACCGGTCGAAGTAACTAAGTTTCGTAAGCTTTAAAAGGTGTGTATAACCAACACACGCACAACCAGGGTGCCCACAATCGCCCGACATGGGGGCTTTGAAAGTTGACCACCTATGTAGGTTTTTCATTGTGCCTCACTGAGTTAAACACTAGTTCTAGAGATCCTCTAAAAAACACTTTTCTAGGCGACGAAATTATAAGAGAGGGTTCCCCCTAGAGGGAATCTGGTGCTAGGATTCCAACAGAACTAGATTTTTGTCGATTCGAGGCATGTTTTGGGTGCTATGGCCATTTACAACTTGCCTCCTAAAATCATTCAGGGACACAATGAAAATTTGATCTAGGGGCACAAAATCACAATCAGGTGACATAATTGAGTTTCGTAAGCTCTGTAAGGTGTGTATGACCAACTCCCACATGACCACAATGCCCTCAATCGCCTGAAACATGGGCTTTGAAAGTTGACCAGCTACACTAATTTTGCATTCTGCCTCACTCAGATAAACCCTAATTCTGAATATCCTCTAACAAACAATTTTCTTGGCAATGGAATCACATGAGAGGGGTCCTCCTAGCTGGAATATGGTGCCAAGAGTCCAACATAACAAGCGTTTTGTTGATCCGAGGCACGGTTTGGGTGATATGGCGAGTTGCAACTTGCCTACTAAAGCCATTTAGGGACACAATGACAATTTGTTTTGGGGGCACAAAATCACAACCGGGCGATGTAACTGAGTTTTGTAAGCTCCAGAAAGTGTTTATGACCAACTCCCACACGACCATAGTGCCAACAATTTCCCAACACAGGGGATTTGAAAGATGACCCCCTGTGTCGGATTTTCATTGTACCTCACTCAACTAAACCCTAGTTCTGAAGATCCTCTATCAAACACTTTTCTAGGTAACGAAATCACAGGAGAGGGGTCCCCCTAGCTAGAATACAGTGCCAGGAGTCCATCAGAACTAGCGTTTATGTCGATCTGATACAAATTTTGGGTGCTACTGCGAGTTGCAACTCACCTCCTGAACCCATTCAGGGACACAATGTTACACATCAAAATTACTCATTGTTGTCATTACAAGTGTCGCAAGTGTTTATTTGTTTCCACAAGTGTCGCAAGTGTCGTAGACATCATACAGTCATCTTGCCTATGTCGTGTCTCAAACGACATCACAAGAAACACTTGAAGACACCCTCAAAGACTGTTTAAAGAAGGACATGTCATTTGATGACGAGTACAAAGCCTTTTGCCTCGACAAAACCACTTAAAAATCACTTTAGAAAGGAAGCGCTCCCATACCCACTGATAGGGAGTGCTAGTGCTCCTTGCCCTATTTTTGGGGAGCATTGCAATGCTCTATGCACCATTCTGAGGGAGTGTTGGGTTGTTTGAGAAAATCTTGGGTTGTTGAGGAAAATTAGGGAAAGATCCCCCTCATATTTGAAATCAGTTGGATTCGAATCTGAGGTCAAGGCTGGATCTTAGGGAGGATCCACAACTGATAGAAAAAGATCCTCAACCTATCCCAAGAATATCTTAAGTGGTTAGGCCTTTCCATGCCTATATAAGGAGGCCTCCTCATGGTGAAAAAGAAAGAAATTGAAGACTTCAAACTTATGATCTCATAAGGGAGAATTATCAGTGAAAGCATAGTCATTTTGTTTGTGGATCATTTGAGAAAGGGGTTGGACAAGGAGAGCTAGAAGAGGTTGTTGCAACTTCATCAAACATTTGTAAGTATCTCTATTAAGTTCTCATTAATACATGTGCTTGGCTTGTTTCCTTCAAGATTGTGTATACCTACATGAACTTGTCTTTAATAGATAGATCTAGTTTCAAATTGATCTCAGTAGAATAGGAAGCGTGTTTTGTCTTTAATTGGATTGCGAAACTTTTTGAAGAGCTTGGGGATCAAAGCTCAACTTGGATTGGGTGAGGACACACATCATAAAAAGGTACATCTTCTTCCTCTTCTTTATAGATCATCTTAGATAGGTTTGAAAGGATGTCAGTGACCAAAGTTATCACCTTTCTGTCTTGATCTTAGAGGTCTAGGATCCAAGGGGGAATCCACCTATCCGCGGGGGGATTTTCCTTGACCTTGTTTTTGAATTTTTTCTAACCTTTAGTCCTATTCACTGTATTCTTTCTGATTCTTATATGTGTTATTGGCTCTTGGATTCATCCCGTACACACTCAATTACTGGATTTTATTGATTTTTTTTATTTCTGGGAAAGTTTTTTG
Source organism: Picea engelmannii (assembly GCA_009831015.1). Taxonomy (NCBI): domain Eukaryota; kingdom Viridiplantae; phylum Streptophyta; class Pinopsida; order Pinales; family Pinaceae; genus Picea; species Picea engelmannii. The sequence continues at coordinate 397,072 of ML790135.1, read as the reverse complement.
AGTTCTGAGAGGCTAGCATTCCCCTGCCTCTACAACCAGAGCACTAGCTCTTCCTTGAAGCATCCCACAGAGGGCTACAACACTATGGTGCCTTTGATACCAGAGCGCTAGTCTTTTTCTTCTAAAAACCTTTTTGGGAGTTAATATCTGAGTCTACTTTTTGGCCTCCAACATCTTGATTTCTAAGAATTGATTATGTTTTGTTTTGATTTTTGACTTTTTCTTCCTTACTTTGAGTCTCCTCTTCTTTGAAGATTTGGAGTCAATTTACTGTTTTCTTCTCATTTATCTAACTGAATGAAAGCTATTGCAAGGAATTTCAGAGATCTATGCATCATTCCTTTTGATCTTTGAGGTCATCTTCTCCAAACATTTTCTCCTGTTTGAGCTTTTTGGTTTTCTTTTTGCAATATTGGTTTTCTTTTTCTTTCTTGTTTGATCACAATGAGAGTATGTTTTTGTTTATGTGAAGTCTTCTTCTGATTGATTGAATCTTGCAAATCTTGAAGTCTTGTTAACATAGGAAGCTATACACCATACTGATTATCAATCACATTTAAACAAAAGGATATAATTTAATGATTGGTTTTTGAATATTAGAACATTTCATTACATTTTAACATTATATCGAATTCCAGATTGAGAACATTACATTGAATTTATTGCATCTTCGTGTTTGACAGTGAAAAACAATTTTTTCTCCTTCCCTTAAATAGACATTCATTGAAAGGAAAGATTGCTTATCATTTCTTATGCATTATTTTTGGGAATTGAGTCGTAATATCATCAGTTTCACTCTCATACACGCCTGAGTAAAGAACAAGTGCAAAATCAACGCTAGTTAAAATTGATAGAGACCTTTTGTTTTTAGAATCCTCCACCAACATTAGACTAGGATTGGTTCTTTGGATTAGGATATGAGTAAAACTCTCTAAAGAATTCAAAACAAACATTAACATCTTGCGATAGGGATACCAAATCCAATTTTCATATAAGATTTCTGGGATCCCCCTCTCACACAGGGGTTACGCACGAGGTCGCGTTAGGGAGGGTTACGAATATTATCCCTCCATGGTTCAACCATTCATAGTAGTCAGATCGTATATTGGGGGTTCTTCTTGAAGTTCAACTCTCTTCATTTGGTCTCAGTGCTTCGTGAATTCTAAATCTGTTCGGGGTCCTCTAGAGTTCTACCGATCCACTTGTCCTCCATTCTCTTGAAGGATTTCAGATTTGTTATCCTGCCCAGCGGCTGACTATGAGTTGGTGTCCTTAGTAGCCATAATCGTTAGGGTCTTTACACAAGGTGATGGTGAAGGGAAGTCTTCGTTGTACCTGGAACAGATGGTGGTAAAACTCACTCGAGCTCCTTGGAGGGTAAATCCACAATTACTGCATGGAAGCTTGCACCAAGGCGTAAGTTCGTTAAGAAGGTCATCATCGTAACTAATCCACCTACTCATATCCTATCCCTTTCTTGACATGATCACGTGACGTTGGATTTTATCACCAACTAGTACAGTCATCAAGAGAAGGTTTTGTTTGCTTGGTTTGATTCTTAGATTTGATTAGTGTATGTTGTTTCTTTTCTTTAGTTGGCCATATTTTTTTCGTAAAATTTTTGGTTCAGCCAACATTAACCCTCCATGTCGTTCACGTAGGATGCAAGGACTACCCCCGGAAGATCCTAAGGGTTACCAACCTTTTCCTCCAAATTCGCCAGAGGGTTCACCTCAATAGAGAGAGGTTCAGGACATTATAACTCCACAAGTGGAAAGAACTGACTGTTTAGAATATTTTTGACATATTTATGATTCTTTAGAGGCTTTCTGTATACCTCCTGGGTACGAGAGACATATTCTCCAGATGAATTCATCAAGATATGTTGTTTTTGATACTTTCGGTATACCGACCAGACCTCATTAGGGTCTAGGATTCGGGGATCCCCTTTGGACTACTGAGATAGTTAGAAGCCTGCCTCGCACGGTGCAGGACCTTTATGGCTTTGGGGCAGGTGTTGATATACTTGTCATATCACAATTTCCCCACACCTATATTACCTAACAATACCTTTAGATCATTTTCTTGGTACAACCATTGGTCCAGACATATAGTCCATTGGCCCAGACGCACTGTCAGTTGGTCCAAGCACATAGTCCATTGGTCAAAACACACAGTCAGTTGATCCTAGTTTGATTTTTTCCCTCCAGATGGTGCATTCTACTATCCCTTCCAGTAATATGACCCAATCCCTGATTGGAACACCCTTAAGACCAAACCCATCCCTCCCCCATGGGTACAGAGCTCTGAATCCTTCCATTGCTAACACTACCCAATTTCAACCCAGCAGATGTTTTGTTCCTTATGGATATAATGTCGTTGTTGGTTATATACCTACACCTTTATTGGGAGGAACTGGTCTTGGTGGTTCTAATCCAATTGGAAGCACCGATCAGTCATTCACTTCTGGTTACCATATTCCTGTAGGCAATCCACCTTACGCTAGAGGGAAACCTCAATTTGGGGGCCAACCTCAACTTGGGACACAAACTCAATCGGGGGGGAAACCTCAGGCTGGAGTCCATAACCCATTGTATGGACAGAGTGCACCTTCCACACAAACTGTACCATGGAACCTTCCTTTTCAAGGAAATCCACAATTATCTGGAGGACAACATCTTCAAGGAAAACAACAACAACCTTATCTTTCCCACGGTACTAATGTGTATCCTCCTCATGGACAAAATGTTTACGCCCCTTATGGGAAAACAAATCATTTGGCTTATAATCCTTAGAACACATCAGATTATCCTCCACTTGCACATGTTTCTCAACCATCATCGAATCTTGTTTATCCTAGTCGGCAACAATCATATGTAGGAGGACCTACTGGATACAATTATCCATCTAATCAAGTTTACATCCCTATGGGTATCCCTATGCCACACTAATATCACCCACAGGTTAACTGACAATTACCTTTCCTTGCAACTCTGGATCTCCCTGACTTGTCTCGGTTGACCAACGATCCTATATTACATTCACCTATTTGGCCAGTGATTCCTGCTAAATTTCCCTCTGATATTCCAAAATTTGATGGTAAACCTGGAAAAGACACAAATAATCACGTGATGACTTTCCATTTATGGTGTTCATCAAACTCCCTAATGGACGATTCTATACGTTTACGTATTTTCTAGAGAACACTTACGGGCTCGACAACCAAGTGGTATATTGAACTTCCACATGGTTCTTTCCAAGATTTCAACTCCCTTGCCATGTCCTTTCTCAAGCACTTCCAACTTCCCATTCGTTACGAGATGGGTACCGAACTCTTGACCTCCCTTCACCAGACCAACTTAATTCATATTTATGATCATATTCCTGAGTGGAGATGATGACGAAGGTTGATCAAAGAAATCATTCATGACTAGTTATTGGCAAAATGGTTTACAAAATCAATTTTACCCCCCATTGCTCGTGGTGTTTCCATGGGTGGCATAGTTACCGAGGAAGAGGCCATTGCTCTGGATTAGTAATTAGATTTGGTTTATTCACAATCTGGTACTTTGTATGAGTTAATCCCAAATGTTTCCCGTGCCACAACCAACCCATCCAAACCTTCATCCTCATCTCATCTGGATGGCGTTATTGGCACCGTTAAAACCCAATTTTTTTCATAGTCGACTAGAAATGTAAATCGATCTTCTTCGGCACCCTCTCCCATTTCGAACTCGCTCTCCTCTACCTCCCCTCCAAATTAGGTCTCTGAGATGAATGCAGTTCAATATGCCCCTTCACAACAATCAAGAGATAAGAAAAAGAATAAGAACAAACCCAAGAAGAATAATCCTAATGAACAACTCAAACCTCAAACTCCATCACCTGCTACCGAAAAGCAGCCATAGCAGAAGCCAAAGTTCCCATGTCTTATTTGTGGTGAAGATCACTACACTCGACACTATCCACATCACGATGAAGTGGCAAAAAGTTTTAAGAGAAATTCCCAACCCGTCATGCTTACACAGCCTTTTCCTCAGCAGCAATCTATGGTTGCTCAAACCCCCTCTCTGGGGGGGAGGTCCAGCCACCCTTCTCATGATGAAGCCTCGACAAGTGCTCACATTTATATGTTTAGTGGAATTGATTTAACAACTCTCTCTATGACTTACGACACACCAGTTAAAATTGACAAAGACAAGGCCTCTAATGGTTCTTTACCAAATCCATCTCCTATGATTGTTAGTTCTCCCTCTGTTAGTCCTCGATATGGGTCACTACAGATAAAGAATCCTAGTTATGACTCTATACTACACCCTCCCAAGAGCACCATCCGTAAATCTACTTTCAATCCTAGTTCACGAGCTGCCCAAAACTACAACATTGTTGAAGATTTGGCCCAAGCTCAGTGTGTTATGTCCATAGTAGAAGTTATATAGCACTATCCTAGTCAATGTAGAATGCTCTTGGATGTTATTGGTTCTTTTGATCTCGAGTCGTCGAATAACATCACGTTAAACCTGGATAATTTTAAGTCACGACTCTCTCACCAACTCGCTTTTCAGATTGATGTTGTGGTTCATAATCAACACATTCATCACATTATTTTGGATGAGGGAGCTTCTAGTTGTGTCATGTCGTTAGCTTGCTGGAAAATTTTAAAATCACCTGCACTTAACCAATCCCCTACCATGATACGAGCATTCGACGAGCAAGGTTTCCATCCTCATGGACTCTTGCAGTCCTTAGTCATTCAATTGGGCGACAAAATTATTTCTATTGATGTCGAGGTAGTCAATGCTCCTATCGATTACAACTTGCTACTCGGAAGAAGTTGGTTTTATGCTATGACTGTCATAGCCTCTTCAGTGTTTCGATGCATACAATTTCCTCATCAAGGTAAAATTGTAACTATCGACCAGTTAGACTACTGTACACCCAATGCTCGCACTCCCGCTACAAACAATATTCCTTTCTTGGGAGATCACAAGATCACATACGAAAGCGTTGGTGTAGTCTTTTTGAAAGATTTTAGACTTATGGGTACCTTCCCTGCACCACTTCCTCCCACAACACATCATATTGCCACCATCAATATGATTTTGACTATGACCTATCAATCTTTGGAATCATCTAATCATTGGATTGTACCTCGTCCTTTGGAGTTTGATGCACTAGGTGACACCATGCCACTTAGTCCAGCCGAATCATCTTACGCTACTATTCAATCAGCCTCTCCTTCCTCGGATGACCAACATCTATTGGCACCCGACAATTACTCGATGCCATCTTGGTTGAATTATTTATCGTCTACATTCAACTACATTTCCCAAATATTCCCTTCAGACAAATCTATTATGGAAATGATTAGCATTGACTACGTACCTTGGGATGATAACCATGATTGATCCTCTTTTCTTCCACCTCTTGAAGAAATACAGGAAGATATACACTCTATCTTCACCCTCGATGTTGTCAACTTTCTGCAATCTCCCATACTTACACAGGATACTATTTCTGAAGGGAATATGGGCAACATTTCCTCTGTGGTCTTTATTGACATTTCAATCAAGGAAGGTGTCGTGGAAAATATTAACCTTGGTGCCAATTGTTCACCCAAGGAAGTGGTTTCTTACACCGTTTTATTTAAGGAACTTCGCGATGTCTTCAATTGGAGCTACGAAGAAATGCCAAGCATCGATCCTTTGATCATTGTGCATGAAATTAAAACCTACCTAGGTGTTAAACCTATTCGACAGAAACTCCACCCGGTCCATCCTAAGAAGACCACAACTATTAAGGAAGAAGTTGAGAAATTATTGAAATTTGGCTTCATTTATCATGTCCCCTTGATGGAATGGGTTTCAAATATTGTTCCAGTCACCAAGAAGCAAGGGACCATTTGTCTCTGCGTTTATTATAGGGATCTTAATAAGTATTATCCGAAAGACAATTACCCTATTCCCTTCATCGACCAGATCATTGATAATTGTGCGACTAGTGTGATTTTCTCTTTCATGGATGGTTTCTTAGGGTAAAACCAGATTGGCATTTTACCCGTTGATCAGCATAAAAAAACCTCCATCTGCCCATGGGGAACTTTCTGTTAGAAAAATAGGACCATGGAGCAATTAAATAAAACAAATGTGGAATCAAAACATAGAAGATACATAATACAATAGAGACATAGATTTACGTGGTTCACCCAGTGTGGGCTACGTCCACCAGAGAAATTTTCAGTTCCTTCCTTTATTATTATCCAACATATGAAGGGATACAACCTACAACAAACCCGTTGTAACTTCCTCGTCTTTCTCTCATAGTCTCCTATCTCAGAATACAATATTCGCCATCAACCATAGCCGCAATACATTTCCCTCATAAAAGAGACTTTCCTTCTAGGAAAAAAAAACCCTAACATAATCTCTATCATTAGATCTGCGACCTTATAATGAACAGTCTAGATTTACAATGAAATTACAATATACATTTACAAGGCAATTTTTCTTTCGGGGGCCTGCTTGCCCCTAGACCCCCCAGCCGGGGGGGATAGACCCCCCCCCCGGACCCCGCAGAGGGGGTACCCCCCCTCTGCACTCCCCCGCATGGAAGAGTGTACATACTTCTGTGGTGTAAATAGTTCATGGGGTATAAACATGGCTGAAAGTAAAAGATGTCTGAATCAGGAAGATAATCAGGCTCCACAACCAACAATCTCCCACTTGGAGACTGATCTCAACAACTCCACCTCTGTTGTATATGTTGGAATCTAAACCTTCTTAGACCTGGAAAATTTCTCATCTTCATCTTCATTCTTGAAGACCAATTGAAACTGAGCAAGAACTCAGTTTCTCCCTGGTTACTCCCTTTGTTAACATGTCTGCAGGATTCTGGCTAGTGTGTATATTTTCCAACTTCAAATGTCCATCTTCCAAGGAAGATCATATGAAGTGGTACCTCAACTGTATATGCTTAGTCTTCGAATGGAAGGTTGAGTTATTTTCAAGATGAATGGCACTCTCACTGTCACAATACAACCTGCTATTCTCTTGCTTCTTTCTCAATTCCTCAATAAACCTCTGTAACCAAATCATCTCTTTACTAGCCTCTGTAGCAACAACATATTTTGCCTCTATTGTTGAAAGTGCAACAACCTTTTGCAGTTTTGAAATCCAACTTATTGTTGTTCCACCTCTAGTAAAAACTTACCCTATGGTGCTCCTCCTGCTATCTTTATCACCTGCCATATCTGAATCAACATATCCCTGTAGAAAAGTGTCTCAACCTCCAAAACATAATGCATGAGTAGTAGTACCTCTCAAATACCTGAGAATCCACTTTACTGCCTCCCAATGTTCTTTACCTGGATTGTTCATATATCTTCTCACAACTCCCACTGCATGTGCAATATCTAGTCTTGTGAAAACCATTGCATACATCAAGCTTCCAACTGCTGATGAATATGGGACCCTGGACATGTATTCTATCTCCTCCTGTGTCTTGGGACACATTTCCTTATTTAATTTGAAATGGCTGGCCAAAGGTGTACTAACTAGTTTTGCATTCTGCATTCTAAACCTTTCCAACACCTTCTCTGTGTACTCACCTTGAGACAATGTCAGTTTGCGATTTTTCCTAACTCTTGTTATTCTCATACCAAGGATTTTCTTTGCAGCACCCAAATCCTTCATCGCAAATGAATTGGCTAATTTCTTCTTGAGCACATTTATATCCTGCATATTAGACCCTACAACAAGCATGTCATCTACATACAATAGCAAG
>ML790135.1:328750-357009 GCA_009831015.1 Picea engelmannii | reverse complement strand
GGGCTAGAATGAATATATAAACGCAGAAGAAGATTTTAGACTATTTATGAAAAGATTCTAATTGGCGGTGATATGAGTCTTGTGTTCTTTCATAGTATGTGATTCTTGTACTCTTTTATTTCATTTACACTTTCATCTGTCTAAATTGGAGAAATAAAGGCCCAGAATTCATCATTTGATGCTCTTTGTTTAAGCAATTTAAACATTGTATGTTTCTTCCTAGCTTATTCAGAATTCATTTTTGAAATTCTCTGATGAAGTTATATGTTTCCTTTTCCTCTGATGCCATGGAAGTTTCAGATATAAACTCAAACTCATCGCCTCATTTAGCCTTTTCCGCTTGATAGTTTTCATGTTCTGACAATGCATTGTTCATTCCAGACTCCATAGCCCAAATTTTATCTTCATTTCTTCAGTTATTTTATAAACCCCCCCCAAAACAGACCAAATCTAGCCACCGATTTCCATAGATATATTAAGTGACACAAGAGAGACCTCTCTTAGTTGAGCAGGCTAGTGCTCAGCTCCAAAGTAGGTTGAAATAGTTACCTCTATCGTTTGTCTATTCAGTCGGACAAAATTTACAGAGTGATAACACCACCCGCGAAAGGCGTAGGTCATGTTGAAAGTTATGGTGCTGAAAATTATGGGAATGAGAAGAAGTTTAAGCTTCGGTATGTGGAGGTGGGTCAGATAAAGGGTTATCTATAGGGATATGCAGCTTGGTGCATATCATTGCAATGATAGATTCAAGCTGGGTAGTCATGTCTTGTTTGAGTTCCTCGATTGAGGCGGCGATGGAAGACTGCATGTTTGTATTTAGGGCGACAACATTGGCACTGAGTTGTTTCACTTCTTGTTGGGTCTTTGTGAAATTAGATTGCAAGGTATTGAAGTGGGCTTCCAAATCTTGGCTACAGGTATGGGCCATGATGACGAGGGAACTGAAACGGAGCGGGTGGGGTCAAAAAATTTGCTGAAAAATGATATGTATGAATGTGATAAGGGTGAAGAGATAAATCCAATGGAATAGGTCTCAAATAATGGTGCAAAAGTTTCAGTCTCTTATTTTTTTTTTTTTTTTTTTAAACACCTACAGAGTTCTACTCCAGTCTTAAGAATACTACAGTGATGAAATTCCAAAATGCTTAACCAGGAAGAAATGTGTAGTTATTTGGCAACCCAAACACAGTTGCGCGACAATAGATCTTGTTTTTTTTAATTTTTTTGTTTCCGTCCCCAAGGGTTAGGTATTCAAGGGTTCTACATACAAGGGTTTTCCCCGTGCTATAGCTCTCTGATATACGTGTGGGGTATAACAGTAGTACTTGGTCCAATATCTCAGGGCACTAATTAAGGAGGCTAGAACATGCCCTTAGACGTACTACCCGACTATCCAAGTACTAGAGAGTATCTTCCCTAGTGTTGTTCTCGATGTCACTATAGCAGTCAGGTGGTCGATCAGTTTATCTAAAGAGGGCTTCAGGAAATCTAGGTTGATCTATACACATGTGTTTTCTGATGCGCTACCACTCGAAGGGGAGCCAACAAGGGTTACAAGGGTGGCCAACAGATGTGCACATAAGAATCACTTGTATTTCCTATGTGTATGAATTCCTCAACCATGTATTTATGCGTGTAACAATAGATCTTTGTGGCTTAAAGACGTCAGAATACGTCTCTACCCTGAAAAAAAATTTAACCCACAATTTTTTGCCAAGGAAAGTTCTCTGATACCAGTTGTAATATTCCAGATATAAAAAGTATGAAAAACAAAAATAAAATACTAGAAATTCAAGATGAACAACAATATAACCAGAATAACACCAGAATAATACTGAAATGATAACATAATAACACCAGAAAGAGCACTTCAATTACTAAGAGCAATGTTCATGGGCCTCTTTGAGAGGGCAACCTCCAGTCGAGCAGAGCTCTATTACAATAATATCCAAGATAGGGTTCTCATACCCTCAACTCCTATTTATACTAAATATGTCTATCAAGAGAACCATATAGAGGAAGATCCTTCTAGAAGCGGAAGCTTCTATTAGGTCTTCTTACATTCGACTTATTCTACCTTATTGCAAGGTATTATTAATATTGACCTTCATTACATCGGAATACATTGTTCTATCTACGTAAGGGGTTAGGTCCCTAAAATTCAACCACATCATCAGTTCATCACTCATTTTGGTGTTCCACAAGCCATTGTCACTGATCATAGTTCACACTTTCAAAACCATATGATGAGTGAGTTTCATACCAAGTTGGGTTTTTTCCATGAGAACTCATCCCCATACTATCCTCAAGCCAATGGACAAGTTGAAGCTATCAACAAGGTTCTTAAAACCATGATTCAACGTATGGTAGGGGAAAACAAGACATCTTGGCATCTACAACTTTTCTCCACTCTCTGGGATTACCGTACCTCAGTGAAAACTACTACTAGATTCACTTCTTTCCAGTTGGTATATGGAATAGAAGTTGTTTTACCAATCAAGTGTGAAATTCCCTTGTTGAAACTCAAAGTAGAACTCTTGCCTCACACTTATGCTAAATAAGAACACTTCTTATACCTGACTAGGTTGGATGAAAAATGTCGTGATGCCGCTCTCGTTAACGAGACATATCAAAAGAGAATCAAAAATCAATACGAAAAATCCATCCACCCTCGTACTTTTTCAGAAGGAGACCTAGTCCTCATTTATGACCAAGCTCATGATAAGTTAGGGACAGGCAAGTTCGAGCCTCTGTGGCATGGTCCTTACATCATGAAACATGTTTTACATAGAGTCTCCTACGAGCTAGTTGACTACGACGGAATCTCCCTGGGTGAGCCCCGAAACGGGCTTTACCTTAAGAAGTACTATGCATAGGACATCTAGCATGCGTACTTTGTACACTATTGTATGTTTAGTTTGGTGTGTCTTTTTCTCTTGAGTGCACGCTTTTTTTTCCTTAGCTACTTATACTTTGTCTTGTGTTTTCATGCACAGATGACATCTTCCTTTCCTATCTTTGTTGGGTTTACAGATGGCGATAGTTGACACACCCAGAACATTGCTTCTGTAGCTTGGGTCATTTACCACTCTTATGATTTGGTGAGTTTAAAAGGTCTTTTCTTAGGGTCGGCAACTAAAAACATGGCAGAATATCATGTTGTCATCAGACTTTTAACCGAAGCCTCTTCCCTAGGTATTTATCGTTTGATCATTAACATAGACTCTCAACTCATGGTCTGTCAACTTAATCAAATCCACGCCATTCATAATCCTATCCTATTGCATCTACATCTACGAGTTCGTCGTTTTGAAAGAATGTTTGACTTTATCGAATACAAACACGTACCAAGAGAGCTCAATACAACTTCAGATTCGTTAGCCAATTACATCATGGATTGATATCTCGCACATAGATGAGATCTTATAAAGGAAATAAATCATACATCGCATGCAAAATAAATGCATCAAATACAAGACATTAATATTTGCAAACATCATTTGGCACTATAAAAACTCGGATATATATATATATATATATATATATATATATATATATATATTGTGGAATTGTTCAGTTACATCAAAAAGTACATATAAGAGAAAATTTTCTTGGGTCCTCATGCCCATAAAATCATCATACAAACTATGCAAAAAGAACATCAATAAGGTCCTAATCCTCACCCATCACATTGTTCTCTAAGTAGTACACTACCACACGGGCCACTCGTCTCAGTAAGGAGTTAAGATTCTCAGGGACTCCCACTGTATGTCTCTGTAAATGTAAGGAAACATCTTGCCTCCTAAGAGGAGGGACACCCATCATGAGTCCTTGGAGGTTTCTTTCAACCTCCCAGAGACCCCCTGTCGTTGCCTCATGCTCTTCTACTATCTAAGCATCTCCACAATGCCCCAATGCTAGTATCTCTATCGGACGTGATGCTCCCCTGTCTACACGATGAAACGATACGTCTATTAAAAAATCTTCTAAGTACATATAAAAATAATATAAACTTTAAAATCAAAAAACACTTGACAAGATTGTTTTGGTTTCTTACCTGACGCATCCCAGTCCACTCCATCTGGAAGAACCAGGTCCATACTACCCTGGAAGTCCACCCCGACGTATGGGAAATCCTCTATAACGATCAACTGGCGTCTCAGCCAAGAAAAAAAGTCGCCTGTAAATATGAACTCTGAATCCATTCCCAGCCTTGGAGACAGACTTGTCCAGAGCTCCACACGTGGTTCACCCACTGGTCGTACTGCTAATGAAATATGTGGTTGCATCTGAAGAATGCGTTCTAGGAAGAACAAAACTAGAAACGAACCATATCCAAACTTCTTTTGTTGCCCCATCTGGCATCTCTAAATCTGCTCCTTCATGTTCTGAAGGAATCCTGCACTCCATTTGAACAACTCTAAACACTGCATACCATAAGCCATCTATGATCTCGAAACTAAATATGAGCTCGTACTCCCTACTAAACTCGTGATGAAAAATATAATAGATCGAAGAGTTAGATCTATGACATCTCTTATCGCAATTCTACCTCCCACCAATCTCGATCCTCGGACACAATGATTTGCCAAGTAATCTTCTATAGGCACGAGAAGTGCTCTTTGTCCAGATAAAGTAATAGAGGCCCCTCTCTTTGAGAGTTCGGTCAGGAAATACACATCCTCCAACATAATGGTAAGCAATTATGTCCCAATTTGGAACCCCTGCTCCGCAATGTTTCACAACCCGATCCTATACTCGAGAAGTCCTTCTTCATATTTTGCATCTTAAAGAACACAAGGAGACCATAATTCCTCAATGTGGCCCTTGATCGATCGTTTTGCAAAGCAGCCACATCATTGAGCCCATGGTTTCTTTCTTTCCACTCGATCATGATTTTTTCCAAGTATAACTTGCAATCATCATCAACAAATTTTCGTTAGTCATGTCACATTAAAAAAAAATTGTAATTCAAGCTTTAAAAAAATACTTTTCTTATGTTTTTCAGGCCGGTGCCCCCTTAAACCATTTCTCAGAGCACCGACGCCCCCCCAAAAGACTTACCAGAGTGTTGTTTTTCTAACTAGTGCTCCCCCTAGCTTGTTAGGGGAGCACTAAGCTTTTTGGGTGTTTTTTGTGCATTTTTGGCAGCACCCCCTTAACTCCTTGGACAGAGTGCTAGCTCTCCCTCACTAATCTTAGGGGAGCATTGGAAAATCGAGTAGCGCTCCCCCTAGCCTTTTAGGGGAGCATCGATCCTTTTCGACGCTTAGAACCTCCCAGGGCATCTTTTTCAAATCCAAATAATTACCTAAAAATAAATTGTAAACCATGAAAAATGTGTGGAAGAAGAAGAGGACCAACCTGATCCAGAGGGGGAAGAAAAAGGACAACCGTAGCTCCGACACCGATCAGTTTAAGAATCTCCCTCCAAAACCAATTTCTCCACTACTAAAATTCTTGGCACAAATGAATTGGTAAAAGACATTTTTACCCTATATTACTATTTAAAAGTTCATTTTTGCTAAAATCATGGTTATTTTGGGTTTTTGAAAATCATTTTGGAGGCATTATTAATACCTTGGTGTGCAGTTTTATCATCCTTGGTAGGTTTCGAAGTAGTTTTGTTTAGTTTTTATCTTTTCTCATTAAAAAGAATGATCTTTGTTCGTTCTTAGGCTAAAAAAAACATGATAACGCATCGAGTAAACTTTTATATTTTTTTCGGACTCGCACGGATACACGAAAAAGGAACCCCCTGGAGTCGTCTTTAAGCTCTTTTCGGACTCTATAAACATGAAAAGATTTCCAAGTGATCTTGCTTCCTTTCCCACTCGTTAAGAGGTTTGAAAGGGCATCTTTCAGGTGATAATTTATCTCTTTTTCGGCCTCGCAAGACTAACATTACGAAAAAGGACAACACTGGAGTCGTCTTTAAGTTCTTTTCAGACTCTCTAAACATGAAAATCACCGATTTTGCCTTCTCTAGACTTGTTAAACAATCATACATTGAAGGACTCATATGGGAATGAACCCTTACTTCTTCCAGTTCATTAAACAAAGGAAGAGGGACTTACCAAAGGTGATTTATATCAAGCATGTTTTATCCTCCTCGAGCTCGTTAAATCAAAAAGAGGTACTCGTCTATCTGGATGGGGGAAAGATTTGAAAGAAGCAAGCCAAGTAGTTTTTTAAAACATCACCAGTCACTCTTACAGTCGCCCTTGAACACAACACTTTGTTTTTGCATGCATTTTAATCTGCTGAACCTCTGCACTAAACCAATCCTCTGAGTTTCTTTACTCCTTTGGGTCACCCAATGAAAGTCAGAGTATCCATTGCATCATCATATTTTGGTCCATGTTTTGTTTCTGTTGTCATGCCTCAGTGCTCAAGGGAAGTATCTGCCTCGAGATTCAACCATCACAAATATCTTGTTTCAACACTCGTGTCAGTCCATATTAATTTGATCCACCAACTTACATCTCAGTGTCAGTTTCATGTCGTTGATGAGGGATACATCAAGGCCCTCCTTCGACGAGTCTATTCCTGTCGAATCCAACACATTATCCAGGAGATAAACTTAGAAACTAGTTAGTACCTTGGGACCTGCATGCCTCAATGTCAGGCCTCCTCGCTTCCGACGGTAGGTTTACATTATTGACCTCTGATCGAATGATTCGATGAATGTTCTACTTTAGCTCATTTATTCACATTTGTAGGAATGTACTAGGGTACCTTGGGAATCATTGACATCAATGGTGATTTCCCTCACGCTTGTTAACGGTTTACCTCATTAGTCGGTAATCAAGCGGTTTCTACCATGTTCAACATCAAGACATCTATTCACATGGTTAGAATCGTACCGCATCAAGATCAGTAAGAAGACCCTGGGTTGAGTGATCACTCTGGTATGTACTTTTCCTAGTTTGCGACAGATTTTCTCTTGAATATTGACACATATACTATCACATAGATCCACTTTGTATTGGTTTGTGGCTATGTCTTATTGTCTCGTAGATCCACTGTGTATTTTTTGTGGCTACGACCAGTTCATGTCATGGAAGTATAGATCCACATTGTATCTTTGGTGGCTATATTCTTTATTAATATAATTATGGATCCACAGTGTATATTATGGCAGCCATACCTTGCAAGTCTTTATCACCCAAGCATAGGTATTCCTGCTTTGGGTTTTGAAACATGTCATAATATTTGTTTGATGGTTGTGTATAGCTTCTACCAGGTTCTCTGATTCCATACCCTTGCTCGAAAAAGTCTACAAATTACTTCATTCATTAGTTTCCATCTTCTAACTTCACACTTTGGGGGGAAATCTGTTGCACATCAAAATTACTCATTGGCATCATTACAAGTGTCGCAAGTGTCGCTTTTTGGCCACAAGTGTCACAAGTGTCACAGACATCATACAGTCATCTTACCTATGTCATGTCTTGAACGACATCACAAGGAACACTTAAAGACACCCTCAAAGACTGTTTAAAGAAGGACATGTCATTTGACGAAGAGTACAAAGCTTTTTTCCTTAAGAAAACCACTTAAAACTCTCTTTAGAAAGGAAACGCTCCCCTACCCACTGATAGGGAGTGCTAGCGATCCTTTCCCTCCTTTGGGGGAGCATTGCAACACTCTGTGCACCATTCTGAGGGAGTGTTGGGTTGTTTGAGGAAATCTTGGGTTGTTAAGGAAAATCAGGGAAAGATCCCCCTCATCTTCTAAATCAGTTGGATTTGAATATGAGGTCAAGGCTATATCTTAGGGAGGATCCACAACTGATGGAGAAATATCCTCAACCTATCCCAAGAATCTCTTAAGTGGTTAGGCCTCTCCATGCCTATATAAGGAGGCCTCTTCATGGTGAAAAAGAGAGACATTGAAGAGATCAAACTTATGATCTCATAAGGGAGAATTATCAATGAAATCATAGTCATTTTGTTTGTGGATCATTTGAGAAAGGGGTTGGACAAGGAGAGCTGGAAGAGCTTGTTGCAGCTTCATCAAAGGTCTGTAAGTATCTCTATTGAGTTCTCATTAATACATGTTCTTGGCCTGCTTCCTTCAAGATTGTGTATACCTACATGAACTTGTCTTTAATGGATATATCTAGTTTCAAAATGATATTAGTAGAATAAGAAGCATGTTTTTTGTTTAATTGGATTGCAGGACTTGTTGAAGAGCTTGGGGATCAAAGCTCAACTTGGACTGCGCGAGGACAAACATCGTAAAAAGGTACATCTTCTTCCTCTTCTTTATAGATCATCTTATCTAGGTTTAAATGGATGTCAATGACCAAAGTTAGCACCTTTTTGTCTTGATCTTAGAGGTCTACGATCCAAGAGGGAAGCCACCTGTCCACAGGGGGATTTTCCTGTAACACACAATGACAAATTGCTCTGGGAGAAAAAAATCACAACCAGACAAAGTAACAGAGTTTTGTGAGCTCCAAAAGGTGTGTATGACCAACGCGCACATGACCACGGCGCCTTTAATCACCCGAAACAGGGGATTTGAAAGTTGATCGCATGTGTCAGATTTGCACTGTGCCTCATTGAGCTAAACAATAGTTCTGTATATCCTCTAACAAACACTTTTTTGGATGATGAAATCATGGGAGAGGGGTCCCCCAACTCTAATCTAGTGCCATAAGTCTAACAGAACTGGTGTTTCATCAATTCAAGGAAAGTTTTGGGTGTTATAGTGAGTTGCAACTCGCCTCCAGAAGTCATTCAGGGACACAATGAAAATTTGGTCCGGGGGCACAAAATCACAACCGGGAAACGTAACTGAGTTCTGTAAGCTCTAAAAGGTGTGTATGACCAAATCCCACATGACCATGGTTCCCACAATCGCCTGAAAGAGGGGCTTTGAATGTTGACCCCCAGTGTCGGATTTGCATTGTGCCTCACTGAGATAAACCCTGGTTCTGGAGATCTTCTAACAAACACTTTTCTGGATGACGAAATCATAGGAGAGGGATCCCCATAGATGGAATGCAGTAAAAAGAATCCAACATAACTAAATTTTCATCGATCTGAGGCATCGTTTGGCTGCTATGGTGGTTGAAAATTGCCTCCTAAAGCCATTTAGGGACACAATGACAATTTGGTGCATGGGCACAAAATCATAACCGGGTGACATAACTAAGTTTCGTAAGCTTTAGAAGGTGTGTCTGACAAAATCCCACAAGACCACGGTGCCCACAATCACCCGACACATGGGCTTTGAAAGATGTCTCCTTGTATCGGATTTTCATTGTGCCTCACTCAACTAAACCCTAGTTCTAGAGATCCTCTAACAAATACTTTTATGGGTGATGGAATCACAGGAGAGGGGTCACCCTAGCTAGAATCTGGTGCCAGGAGTCCAATGGAACTGACGTTTTGTTGATCTGAGGCACAGTTTGGGTGCTATGGAGAGTTGCAACTCGCCTACTGAAGCCATTCAGGGACACAATGACAATTTGGTCCTGGGGCACAAAATCACAATCGGGCGACATAACTGAGTTCTGTAAGCTCCAGAGGTGTGTATGAACAATGCCCACATGACCATGGTGCCCAAAATCGCCTGACACATGGGCTTTGAAAGTTGATCCCTTGTGCCAGATTTGCATTCTGCCTCACTGAGCTAAACTCTAGTTTCATAGATCCTGTAAGAAACACTTTTCCGAGAGATGAAATCACATGAGAGGGGTCCCCCTAGATGTAATCCAGTTCCAAGAGTCCAACAGAATTGGAATTTCATCGATCTGAGTCACGGTTTGGGTTCTATGGTGAGTTACAACTCGCCTCTTGAATCCATTCATGGACACAATGATAATTTGGTCTGGGGTCAAAAAATCATAATCGATCGACGTAACTGAGTTTCATAAGCTCCAAAAGGTGTGTATGACCAACGCACACAAGAACACGGTGTCCACAATCGCCCGACATAGGGGCTTTGAAATTTGACCGCCTATGTCGGATTTGCATTATGCCTCACTGAGATAAACACTAGTTCCGAAGATCCTCTAACAAACACTTTTCTGGGTGACGAAATCATAGGAGAGGGATCCCCCTAGCTAGAATCTGGTGCTAGGATTCCAACAAAACTAGATTTTCATCAATCCGAGGCACGGTTTGGGTGCTATGAAGACTTGCAACGTGCCTCCTGAAATCATTCAGGGACACAATGAAAATTTGATCTGGGGGGAACAAAATCACAACCAAATGACGTAAATGAGTTTCATAACCTTCGTAAGGTGTGTATGACCAATTCCCACACAACCATGATTCCCTCAATCGCCAGAAACATGAGCTTTGAAATTTGACCACATGTGTCGAATTTGCATTGTGCCTCACTGAGATAAACCCTAGTTCTAAAGATCCTCTAACAAACACTTTTCTTAGCAATGGAATCACAGAATAGGGATCCCCCTAGCTGAAATCTGGTCCCAGGATTCCAACATAACTAACATTTCATTGATCCGAGTCACGGTTTGGGTGCTATGGCGAGTTGCAACTCACCTACTGAAGCCATTCGGGGACACAATGACAATTTGGTCCAAGGGTGCAAAATCACAATCGAGCGATGTAACTGAGTTCTATAAGCTCCAGAAGATGTGTATGACCAATTCCCACATGACCATGGTGCCCACAATCGCTCAAAATAGGGGCTTTGAATGTTGACTCCCGGTGTCAGATTTTCATTATGCCTCACTGAGCTAAACCCTAGTTCCAGAGACCCTCTAAAAAAAACTTTTTTGGGTGATGGAATCACAAGAGAGGGGTCCCCCTAGCTGGAATACAATGCCAAGAGTCCAGCAAAACTGACGTTTCATCAATCCGATGTAGAGTTTGGGTGTTATGGCGAGTTGCAACTCACCTCCTGAAGTCATTCAAGGACAAAATGAAAATTTGGTTCAGGGGAAAAAGATCACAACCAAGCAACATAACTAAGTTCTGTAAGCTCAAGAAGGTGTGTATGACCAACGCGCACATGACCACGGTGCCTACAATCACCCAAAACAAAGGCTTTGAAATTTGACCGCCTGTGTCAGATTTGCATTGTGCCTCACTGAGCTAAACAATAGTTCCAAAGATCCTCTAACAAACACTTTTATGGGCAACGGAATCACAGGACAAGGGCCCCCCTAGATGGAATCTGGTGCCAGGAGTGTAACAAAACTGGCGTTTCATCGATCTGGGGCATGGTTTGGGTGTTATGGAGAGTTGCAACTCTCCTACTGAAGTCATTCAAAGACGCAATGGAAATTAGGTCCGGGGGCACAAAATCACAACCGAGTGACATAACTGAGTTCTGTAAGCTCTGAAAGCTGTGTATGACCAACTCCCAGATGACCACAGTTCCCACAATCACCTGACACATGGGCTTTAAAATTTGACCCCCTTTGTCAGATTTGCATTGTGCTTCACTGAGCTAAACCCTAGTTACGGAGATCCTCTAACAAACACTTTTCTGGGTGACGAAATCATAGGAGAGGGGTCCCCCTAGATGGAATCTGGTAATAGGATTCCAACATAACTAGTGTTTCATCGATCCGAGGCATGACTTGGGTGATATGGCGAGTTTCAACTTGACTCCTAAATCCATTCAGGGACACAATGACAATTTGGTGCGAGGGCGCAAAATCACAATCGAGCAACGTAACTAAGTTTTGTAAGCTCTAGAAGATGTGTATGACCAAATCCCACATGACCACAGTTCCCAAAATTGCCTTACACGTGAGCTTTGAAATATGACCCCTTGTGTCGGATTTTCATTTTTCCTCACTTAGCTAAACCCTAGTTCTATAGATCCTCTAACAAACACTTTTCTGGGCGATGAAATCACAGGAGACGGGTCCCCCTAGATGGAATCTGGTGCCAAGAGTCCAACAGAACTGGTGTTTGATCGATCTAAGGCACAATTTGGGTTCTATGGTGAGTTGTAACTCACCTACTGAAGCCATTCAGGGACACAATGACATTTTTTTCCTAGGGCACAAAATCAAAATCAGGTGACGTAACTGAGTTTTGTAAGATCCATAAGGTGTGTATGACCAACTCCCACACAACCACGGTGCCCACAATCGCCTGACACAGGGGATTTGAAAGTTGAACCCCTATGTCATATTTTCATTATGCCTCACTGAGCTCAACCCTAGTTTTGGAGATCCTCTAAGAAACACTTTTCTGGGTGATGAAATCATAGGAGAGGGGTCCCCATAGTTAGAATCTGGTGCCAAGAGTCCAACAGAACTGGTGTTCTGTCGATCCAAGGGACGGTTTGGGTGTTATGGCGAGTTGTAACTCACCTACTGAAGCCATTCAAGGACACAATGACAATTTGGTCCAGGGGCACAAAATCACAACCAGGTGACGTAACTGAGTTATGTAAGATACAGAAGGTTTGTATGACCAATGCCCACATGAACACAGTTCCCACAATCTCCCAACACATGGGCTTTGAAATTTGACCCTTGTGTCAGATTTGCATTGTGCCTCACTGAGCTAAACCCTAGTTCTGGAGATCCTCTAACAAACACTTTTTTGAGAAACGAAATCATAGGAGAGGGGTCCCCCTAGCTAGAATTTGGTTCTAGGAGTCCAACATAACTAGATTTCCATCGATCCGAGGCATATTTTGGGTGCTATGGCGAGTTGCAACTCGCCTCCTGAAGCCATTCAGGGACACAATGACAATTTGGTGTGGGGGAAAAAAATCACAACCATGCAACTAACTGAGTTATGTAAGCTACATAAGGTGTGTATGACCAACTCTCGCATGATAACGATGCCCAAAATTTCCCAACACAGGGGATTTGAAGGTTGACCCCCTGTGTTGGATTTTCATTGTGCCTCACTGAGCTAAACCCTAGTTCTGGAGATCCTCAAACAAAAACTTTTATGGGCAACAGAATCTTAGGATAGAGGTCTTCCTAGATGGAATTTGGTGCCAAGAGTCCAATATAACTAGTATTTCGTCGATCCGAGGCATGATTTGGGTGCTATGGCGAGTTACAACTCGCCTCCTGAAGCCATTCAGGGACACAATGACAATTTGGTCTGGGGGCACAAAATCACAACCAAACGACGTAACTGAGTTCTGTAAGCTCCAGAAGGTGTGTATGACTAACTCCCACATAACTATGATGCCCACAATCTCTCGACATAGGGGATTTGAAATTTCACCGGCTGTGTCAGATTCACATTTTGCCTCACTGAGCTAAACCCTAGTTCCGAAGATCCTCTAGAAAACACTTTTCTTGGTGACGGAATCATAGGAGATAGGTCTCCCTAGCTGGAATCCAGTGCCAGGAGTCCAACAAAACTATTCTCTCATCGATCTGAGGAACGGTTTGGGTGCTATGGCGAGTTGCAACTCGCCTCTTGAAGTCATTCAGGGACACAATGACAATTTGGTCTGGGGGCACAAAATCACAATCGGGCGACGTAACTGAGTTTTGTAAGCTCCAGAAGGTTTGTATGACCAACGCCCACACGACCATTATTCTGACAATCGCTCGACATAGGGGATTTGAAAGTTGACCCTCTATGCCAGATTTGCATTGTGCCTCACTCAGCTAAACCCTAGTTCCAAAGATCCTCTAACAAACACTTTTCTGGGTGACGGAATCACATGAGACGGGTCCCCCTAGCTGGAATCTGGTGCTAGTAGTCCAACAGAACTGGCATTTCATTGATCTGAGGCACAGTTTGGGTGTTATGGCGAGTTTCAATTCGCCTACTGAAGCCATTCAGGGACATAATGACAATTTAGTCAGGGGGCTCCAAATCACAATCGGGCGACGTAAATGAGTTGTGTAAGCTCTGGAAGGTGTGTATGACCAACGCCCACATTACCATGATTCCAAAAATCACCCAACATAGGGCCTTTGAAATTTGACCCCCTGTGTCAGATTTGCATTGTGCCTCACTGAGCTAAACCCTAGTTCTAGAGATCTTGTAATAAACACTTTTCTGGGCGACGAAATCACAAGAGAGGGGTCCCCCTAGCTGGAATTCGGTGCTAGGATTCCAATAGAATTGGTGTTTCATCGATCCGAGGTACGGTTTGGGTGATATGGCGAGTTGCAACTCACCTCCTGAAGCCATTCTAGGACACAATGACAATTTGGTCCTTGGGTACAAAATCACAACCAAGCGACGTAACTAATTTTTGTAAGCTCTGGAAGGTGTGTATGACCAACGCCCACATGACCATGGTGCCCACAATTGCCCGAAATAGGGTCTTTGAAAGTTGACTCCATGTGTTTTATTTTATTTGTGCCTTGCTGAGCTAAACCCTAGTTTCGAATATCCTCTAACAAACACTTTTTTGGGCGATGAAATCATCGGAGAGGGGTCCCCCTAGCTGGAATTTGGTGTGAGGAGTCCAACATAACTATCGTTTCATCGATTCGAGGCACGTTGTAATTGGAAACATGTCTCCTATTATCAATCCAAGAGTTACTCCCAAACTGCAAATGAGAGTAATCTTGGTAACATAAAAATAAAAATGCTTGATTGGTTTTGTGGATTAAGAAGAAGAAAACAAGGAAGGGGAAGGACAATAAGTTGTTGTAAATCAATGATGGACCATTGGGCTATGGAGTCAAGCAAACATTCTGCTCATTAAATGCAATCAATATGCATATTAGATAAAGGTTTGTTGAATAGAGGAAGAAAAATATAACACAAAGAAGAATATCCATAAGGTAGAGATCCTCTCTTCATAAATGAATTCAAGGTACTTGAATATAAACAGTGACTAATAGGAAAAATACATCAGATTCTCGGATGCTCAAGAATCCATTAATCAAAGGAAACCATGATCCTCAAGGTGTAAAAATGATTCAAGTAAGAAGACAAATTGGGAACTAAAACAAGAGATACAATCTGATAACACATATATCATGAACCTTCAATAACAGAAATGTTTACAAAAACAAAATCCCCTCAGGGTTACAATGATCACAGGCAAAGTGCCTCCTACAACTCTCTCATCTCTCTTGCTCATGAATCCAACCTCTTCTCCAAGAGATATCTCCTTCCTTAAATAGAAAATAGCATCCAAATAACCTTAGGAGGTCAAATCCCATCTCCTCCATTGGATTCTAAGCCTAGGAGATAGGTGGCAACAATCAAAGGGACAAAAATCCAACAAACTATTGATTTTCAGGAATTTGTTGGAAGTCATTAATAAATTGTTTCCACCTCATGCATGAGGCCTTTGCTGGAGATAAATATTATGTGCAGGTGTCCCTTGATATCTAAATGATCCTTGAGAATCCATTCAAACTCTTCTTGACATTTGGAAACCTCCCAACAAAGCGAATATCAAAACCGTGACCACTACAGGAAATTAGTATGTAGCGCCACTATGCAGAGCATGTAGCGCCTACTTATATATCCAATATCTCTCAAACAAAAACACATTTTGAAAAAACGAGAGAGGTTTTGTTATTTGGAACGTTATGAACAAAAACCTCCTCCAGTTTTCAAAAATACATTTTCAATTGTTCATAATCTAAGTTTCAATTTAGTGACTAAAAACTGGTAAAATAATTCTGCATAATTCGTTTTCTGCCAAAAATATTAGGTAGCACCACTTGCGTTGAATCTGTGTGTAGATTAGGTAGCATTTCCAAACACATAGCGCCTTCAATATTGAAAGTGTGTAGAGTAATTTGTAGTATTTCATGATGACAAAACCATTTCAATTAAGTGCCTTGACTGTACAATGGATAGTGCCTTTTACCACTAGGGAAACTAGCACTTAGCGAAAACCCAAAACTCAGATAGTTAGGCCTCTTCTAGCTGCAAATTATTGTTCTAACATAGGCTCCATGGGGGATAGAGTCCTCCCTATGAGGCTCTAAGAACTCTTGTAGTTTCAGTGCCTTATCCTTTGGGCTTGTGGAGTCATGCTCTCAACTTTTAACCTCTTCAATCTGCTTTGATCTGTGACCTTCAACTAAAAACTAAATGAAAATAAAAACTAAAACTGACAAAATGATCAAAACGATGCTTGTCCGTTCAAGTTACATGAAACAACCGATGAAGCCATTTCATCATTATTTCAACTATTTGAAGCTTTGAAATGTTCTTCCTTAAGCACCAAAGATAATTCTCACTTGAAGGTGCGTCAAAGAAACCTTTGGAAATACACTCTCCATTGAATAAATCAATGAGCCTAGGCCCACTTTCTACTTGTAGACAAGTTGCAAATGGATCCTGAAAAACATCATCAATACTTGCCCCTGCAACATTGTTTGTGTAAAAAGGAAAAGTATTGTATTAGGTCCTTCCTCCACTGTTCTTGGTTTTTGTATGGCTTGTTGATTTAATGATTCATCCTCAATGCATATGGCCTTGGTCCACTCCTGGTCATGAGGTGTATTAGGAAAAAGGCTTAGTAATTCTTGTCTTTCTTTAATTTCAACCTCTCTCATCTAATCACATGGCATTTGATCTTGGCTGCTTGATGAAACTGAGCTTGTGTCTTCAAGAGCAATAGGGGGTTGATAGGGTAGTTCATCACAATTAGAAGTTCTTGGGAAACTAAATTCTTCTATATTATCTTCTTATTGTTAGGGATATTCATCATAGCTTGGCTTATGGTCCCAATTTCTCAGTTTTTCACCCTCTAAAATTAGATTATCATATTTTTCTTCTTTTTCAGCAACAAAAATATGACATGAGGGTTGAAACAAGCTATTGTTGCTTTGATGGAAAGGGTACTTCTTTGATATAAGGTCTTCAATAGACTACTCATGGAAATCATCTTCATAATCATCATACAAAGGTGAATCAATGACCATTTGACTATTAATGGCTAAGGGGATTAGTACAATAGCTGGGACAACTGGTTGCTCAGGGAAAACATCCTCATAGTCATCAAAACTTGGCAAATCATGGAACATTAGTTCATTAACAATAGGAGGGACTGATAAGCTATGAATTTGGTCATGACAAGCTGCAACACTATTCTCATGATAAAATAAATCTGAATCTAAGATAACCTCTTGACTTAAAGAATCGAGAAAAGGAGGAGACAAGGAAATGATGGATTGTCCATATTGATCTTTCTCTTGGGGACCTAAATTTTGACATGAATGATGCATTTGTTCTTCAAATTTAGGAAAATAATTATGAAACTCGTAATCTAAGTCTTTCTCTCTACAATCATCCCCTTCATCATCACTGCTAGAGGAATCACTTGCTGAATCTTGAATATATGATACATACCCCTCACAATAATTCTCAAAAATTCTTTCAGCTAGATAAATTATCTTGCAATGAGAATAAAAAACATCATGAAAGTCCTTCAAAGAGGAAATACTAGAAGCAGGGAGTGTTCTATACCATTGCCTCGCATCGCCTTCCAATGAATACATGAACATTTTCATCGATATATCTTCATGATGGATGTCAAGTTGTTGCATCAAAACATGAAATTCATGAGCATGCTCAACAGGGCTGTCATTCTCACCTTCATAAAATCTGGGCAGCAAATCTTTCCATTCATCAATTTAAGGCACAAGATGTGGATAACCATCTATGGCTGAGAAATTGAGTGGGGAAAACCTCCTGGACAGGATAGCCTTCATAGCCATTTGATTTTCCTCATCCCTAGTGGAGTCACCAACAGATTCTGAACAATGGAGTCACCATCGTGAATGTGCAGTCTTGAAGCTGTCCAACTTCAGTCACCATCTAAAGCTGGAGTTGTGCAGTGTCATTCTTCCCAGGGAGCTTTTCAATCTGCTCAAATCCGTCTCTGGCAGTGGTGCCAAAAATGTTATCAATCCAAGAGTCACTCCCAAACTACAAATGAGAGTAATCTTGGTAACATAGAAATAAAAATGCTTTATTGGTTTTGTGGATTAAGAAGAAGAAAACAAGGAAGGGGGAGGATAGTAAGCTTTTGTAAATCAGTGATGGACCATTGGACTATGGAGTCAAGCAAACTGTTAGGCTATAGTATTAAAGATTTTTATTTACCTGAAATCACTAAATTGTCAAACCAGGGTAAGTAAACTTAGAGCTGATACACTATATGTGCTGGTAAGATTCTAAGTTCTACCTAAATGTTATTCTAAGAAGAAAACATAAACTTACTCTTATGAATTGAATCATAATGATTATCTTAAAATTGATCATACCTTGTCTAATCAATCAAATGAAAATAATTATAATGCATTTCTATTCCTAATCCAAAGAAAGCATTTGATGCTATCTACCGTTAACTAAACACCTAATTATCAAAATATCTACCTTAACCATACAAGAAAGAACATTTTTTAAAAACCCTCTATTTAATCTAAATAACAAGTAATTCTAAATCTAACAAGAGTGAAACTAATCAACGTCCTCCTTTACCCTACAAATATCGGAAGCTTCCTTTAACCAAACCATAAGCAAACTACCCTAACAAAATAGAGAAAATCTAAGTTCAAACTAACTTCAAATCATGATTAAACTAGAAACTTGAAAACAAAGCAAATCTAAATTAATTTAAGAGAGAGCTCAATCGACAATTGATTTATTCATCAAATTCCACACTGGCAAGTAACTCATTCTAACATTCAATGATCTACGAGATAATATCAAAGTGAGAATGAACAAAACGAAAATAATTAATTCAGAATTTAGCAGAGCAGTTTCAAGTTAAAATAATTCACACACGGATTCTAAAGCTAGAAACGAACTAATGATACTATAGAAAGAGAAAGTGAATTGAACCTGTTGGCAGGCCCAACCAAGAGGTGCAATTTCTTTAGAACGAAACCAAAGCTAACTCAAATTATTCCATGCATAACTGTATCATTCCTCATACTCCACAATTCGAAAATTAACTCAAGTCATTCAACAACAAAGATGATATAACGCACAGTTCAGAAATTGTATAACATAACATAACACAATATAATAATAATAATAATCCTCTGTTTCTTGAGAGAGATTCGAGTTTATATAGATCCTTTCACATCTACAATCGTGAATCCCCAAAAATAGTCTTGAATATAGGTACATTAATTAAGCGAATCTCAGATCCGAAAATGACTCAAAGTTTGTTAAAACTGAGTTCACAGCTTCATGACACAAAGTGTCAAGAAGTGTGAGCTATAAAATAGAGATAACCATCATAACAAGTGGTTCTATAATTCCGCTCTGAGTCATCACATTCTGTTCTTTAAGGATTAAATTCGATATTCAAAATCTGAACTATAACTCGATCAATCCTAGGAATCGGGACTACCATTCCAATCTCGCAATGCCGTGCAAATCTTTGACATCTCCACTGAGTGCAAGCCGATAAATCTGTTTCAAGGAAACAAGTACCTAACTCATGTAATATTAGTATCAATATCAGTTTAAAGTATCAAAATACATTAGAAATAACTTAAATCATATGAATACCTTGAATAGCTCCATTTAGGGAAAAAATGATGTGAAATGTATCATGGCCAGGCCAGAAAGGAATGATACTAGATATGGAATAGGGGTATATCTGACATATTATAGGCAAAAATATGGTCAATATTGGAGACTAACACAAACATTATTCTCATTAAATGCAATCAATATGCATATCAGATAAAGGTTTTTTCAATAGAGGAAGAAAAATATATCAAAAAGAAGAACATCCATAAGGCAGAGATCCTCTCTGCATAAATGAATTCAAGGTACTTGAATATAAACAGTGACTAATAGGAAAAATACATCAGATCCTCAGATGCTCAAGAATCCATTAATCAAAGGCAACCATGATCCTCAAGGTGTAAAAATCATTCAAGTAAGAAGAAAAATTGGGAAAGAAAACAAGAGATACAATCTGATAACACATATATCATGAACCTTCAATAACAGAAATGTTTACAAAAACAAAAGCCCCTCAGGGTTACAATGATCACAGGCAAAGTGCCTCCTACATCTCTTTCATCTCTCTTGCTCATGAATCCAACATCTTCACCAAGAGATCTCTCCTTCCTTAAATAGAAAATACCATCCAAATAACCTTAGGAGGTCAAATCCCATCTCCTCCATTGGATTCTAAGCCTAGGAGATAGGTGGCATGATGCAGGAGCATCGTAGAAAGCCAAAGAGACAGCTGGACGTGCAGATGTAATTTAAGCATGTTTTTATGAAAACGTTTTGAATTTTGAAATCTAAAGCATTGATGTAATAGATAGGGAGAGAGTGCAATTACATTTATAACTACAGATATAAACTGATTTTGGAGCGTATGTTCCTATCCGTCGGATGTAATATACATTTATGTTTGTTTAATGCAAGTAGGTAGATATGAATGTTATATTAGACAGTTTAGAAGCGCATGAGGGAAAAATGGATGATAGACACCCTCACCCTTGTACCATTGTATTATTATTCAGAATGCGTAAGCTGTAGAGTTGCAGAAGAGAATAGAAGAGAACAGATAATTTTATGCATTTTTTAGCTGTTGATAATTTCCATGTACAGAAGCACTAGAATTAATAGAAGAAACCTTTGATTCCAATCTATGTGTTTGTTATGGTTGTTGGAACCACCTGTTGAATGGTATGTTGCAGGCCTGTTTGCATTCTCTGTATGCATTTCTTTCAATGCTATGTACGTTTGTAGGTTCTGGAATTTTCAGTTGAATGTTTGAATTCTGGGTAAGGGAAGAATGAGTTTCAATTGTTTCTCTTTCTGAGAAGTCCTGCAAAGAGTGCAGTGGAGGGTCCGCAAGGAGTGCATCGAGCAGACTCTAAGTTTTATCTCAGAACTCTCAGAAGAGATTCAGATTGCATTTTTACAGACACAAGAGCTATGCAAGGTGTGCGCAGGCCAAGTGAAGTCTTGGATTTTACAAATCTAGGAGGAAGATTGAGAGACTATTGTTGCAAAGAGTGCACAGGGTCGAAGACTAAAATAACCAGAGGTTATTTGAAAGTGTGCCGCAAGGAGTGCATGCAAGGATCCTTATGGAATCTTGAGTTTACAAGAGAATGCTCAGGAGGGATTTAACCTTTGAAGTGGTCAAAGGGAGACAAAGGTCGAACTCATTTTGCAGAAGTCAAGTTCAGGAGGGAAGGACACCTAGTCGTTTGGAAAGAAGTCCTTGAGGAGGTGAATCGGACAGAGGAGTCACTGCAGGAGAAGCACCGAAATCCCGTGAGCCATTGGATCTTGTGTAATAGTGAAGGGATTAAGACTAAGTCTCTTTCAACACCCTTAATCTCTAGAGGGATAGCGACTGTCAGATCCAGATCAACGTGGGTTGTTGATCTCGCATACGAACTCGCCTATCGGAGTTTGGGGAATGGAGTGACAAGAGGTTTGGGGTCGAGCGTCGTGGCTGGACAATCAGTAAAATCCCGATACATCGTGGGTCATCAGATCAAGGGAGGCACACAGCCATCGATTCCGTCGAAGGCTGGATTTCGGAGTCAGGGATTCACAAGGAGAGTGCACAAGGGGTGGTGCTCCAACTTGTGAAATCGTGAGTCGTGAAAGGCACTTGTGCCTAGGATTCATTGCGGTCACATTGGAAGAGGGACTGATGAGAGGGGGATAATGTCTTAATCCCATTCAGAATCTCACATTTCGGCTATTTTCAAGAGTCGTGGCATAGTATTCGAAGTGCCCCAAATCACGAGACCCAAAAGTTTGTTGCGGGTTTAAACAAGGGGCTCAGTAAACCCTTGTCATGATTTAGAGAAGATCCTACGCAAATCCTGACCTGAGGCCAAAGGGTCTGTGCCAGTTGTCATATAAGAGCATAGAACAAATTCTTTTCTTTCTATAGCAAAGAGAAGAAGGGGGAGTTTTGCGGCCATGCCGCCGAGAAGAAGAGACAGGCAAATGCCTAATCCAGCAGTGGAAAGAGAAATGTGTGAATTACGTGACAAGCTTGATGCTATGGAGATAGCACAAAGGCGCATAGTTGACACTGGGGATATCAGCGAAGAGAAAAGTGAAAATGAAGCTGAAAACGAAGGAGAAGAAGTTGCAGTCGAAGATGTTGTAGAAGAATGCTTATTCAATGTTGTTGCAAGGATAGGTGCTAGGGAAAAAATGGACATTCCAATGCACGAAGGCAACTTGGATGTTGAAGAGATTCTAGACTAGATTAGAGCTCTAGAAAAATACTTCGACTATGAGTATGTCGAGGAAGACAAGAAATTCAAACATTCTATTACTAGACTTAAAGGACATGCAACACTATGGTGGGATGAACTACAGGCTGACAGACGTTGCAAGGGCAAGCAGAAAATCAAAAGCTGGGATAGAATGGTTGCAAAGATGAAAGCCAAATTCATACCCAGGGATTATCAAATAAATCAGTTTTGGAGGATGCATAATTTGAGATAGAAGCTGATGTCAGTGAAAGAACACATTGAAGAATTCTATAGGATAAACATCAGAGCAGGTCATCGGGAAATCGATGATGAAAAAGTTCCCAGGTACATGAATGATCTTTGATATTACATTCAAGATGAGATGAGCATGATGACCATACGAACCGTAGAAGATGCTTATCAGATGGATCTGAAAGCTGAAGAGAAGCTGAGCCAAAAGCAAGGTCAAAGAGGCTGAGGAAGAAGTCAAAGCAGAGGCAAGACAATTGCCCAGGATAGAACTTAGAAGCCTAAAGAAGAGGGGAAGAAACCTCAAACTCAATCTGAGAGAGGAGGAATCTCACAGGGGAGGTAGTATGTTGATAGAAACACTTTTCCTTGATCCAGAGGAAGAGGAAGAGGCAGAGGAGGTGAAGTGAAATGCTTTGTCTGTGGAAAAATTGGACATAAATCCTATGAGTGTCCAGATAGAAAGAAAGATGGTGGTGAAACTCACATTGCCAAAGATCAAGGACGAAATGTTGAGGAAAAAGATGCTGAGGACGGAAGATCTTTGATGATGAGGAAAGTTCTCTTGAAACCAGAGAAGGAGCCAGAGAACCCAGCCCAAAGAAACAGCCAGTTTCAGACTGCTTGCAAAACCAAAGACAGGGTATGCAAGGTCATAGTGGACAGTGGTAGCACAGATAATATTGTATCTATGGAAATGGTAGAAAAGTTGGAGCTGGAGACTGTTACACATCCAAGCCCATGCAAAGTTTCGTGGCTACAAAAAGGACATCAGGTAAATGTCACTAAACAGTGTTTAGTTGAATTTAAAATAGGAGGTTATAAAGATGAGATATTATGTGATGTCATTCCCATGGATGTTTGTCATCTATTGTTGGGTAGACCATGGAAGTATGAGAGAAATGTGGTGCAATATGGGAGAAAGAACATGTACACTCTGGAGAAAAATGGTAGGATGCACATGTTGTTGTCGATTAAGGATAAAGAGGTGAAAACAGAGATAAGAAACACTGTACTTCTCATGAGTGGGAAGTAACTTCTTAAGGAAGTTAAGAATAAGGAAGACACACAATTTATTGTGGTTAGGAAGCCCAAAATTGTTTTGAACAACACTTGAGTAGATGATTTGCCGAAAGAAATCCAGGATTTACTGGAATAATTTGCTGATATAGTAGTAGACGAACTACCCTGTTTGTTTCCACCTATCAAGAGTATAAGCCATCATATCAATCTTGTACCTGAAGCTAGTTTTCCGAACAAAGCAGTGTACAGGTTGATGCTGCAGGAGAATGAAGAAGTTAAGAGACAAGTCCAGGACTTAATGGACAAAGGATTGATTCGGGAGAGCTTGATTCCATGCATTGTTCTGACAGTGCTCAGCCCAAGAAAGGATGGTGGATGGAGAATGTGTACAGAATCAACAAAATTACCATAAGGTACAGGTTCCCATTGCCAAGGATGGATGACTTGATGGATTGCTTGAGTGGAGCAAGGTTTTTTTCAAAGATTGATTTGAAAAGTGGATATCATCATATTAGAATGAGAGAAGGTGATAAATGGAAGATGTCACACACCCACTACGGAATTCAAAACATTTCAGCCTTTTTCTTCTTTTCTCCGAGGAACAGAGTTCCTCGAATCCATACGAGCCAGATACAGGCCCTGCTATACCTTATTCATACCCATGTGATCAGTGGCTATGACCACATGTCTTACCGAGGAAGTGTGCGTCGCTTTTCGTGGTTCAGGAAAATCGTGATACAAGTATTTCTTCTTGTCTTTCAAAGGGTCGAAATTCAAAAATGGATCTAACCGCTTAACAAAATTAACAACAACCTGGTTAAGTCCGGGTACTCTACACTTCAAGATTTCGCATACCGGAACTTTGGGGTATGTGATGACAAGAAGTCTTGCACCTAGGTTTCCCGAGAGCCAAAACTCTGAATCACCATGTCTCGTCCACCCTGTTATTATTTCGAGGTTTCACAATTTGGGTTTTCGAGACTGGCGAGCACCAGAGAACTTGCCAATAGGTATCTCGGTGTTGAAATACCGAAACACCCAATACTATCCATGCTAGCTATTTTGGCATTTCTCCTTTTGGTATTTCGCGTTATGTGAGAGCAAGGGGTCTCGCTCCTAGGTTTCCCAGTAGTAAAAACTCCAGAATACCAAACTCTATGTAGACTCCACTATTTCATGGTTTCGAGGCTGGCGATTACATGGGGCCCATGCTTGGGTACCTCGGGTGTCGGAATACCGAAGTATAAATAACTTCTCCACTTCTATCTTTTCAGGACTCTCCAAGTCAGGATTTCGAGACTTACAAATACAAGAGGACTGACCCTTGGGTTTCCCGGTTGCCGAAACACCGAAATGCCAAGGCTTACCCATGCTAGACCTTTTCGGGGTATCATACCTTGGGATTTCACGATGTGTGATGACATGAGAATCTTACCCTTGGGTATTCTAGGTACTGAAATGCCGAAAATGCCGACCCAAGTCACACTATGCCATAATTGGATTTTTTTCGATACCGGAGGTCGAAGATTCACTCTCTTTGACTACCTAGGTGTCGAAAAGCTAATACACCCTTTCACCATACCCTCGACCAAATTCAAAGTTTCACGAATCGAAGTTTCGCGATGTGCGTAGACAGGAGATCTCGTACCTAGACCTTCCGGGAGACGAAACTCCGAAATACCGACTCTTAAACCTACGCATCTAGTTCAGGGTTTCCCCCATCAAAATTTCACGGACCGGGGATTTGGGACTTGCGAGTACAAAGGAATACGCACTTAGGTATTTTGTGTACTGAAATGCCGAACTATCCTATCTCATCCACTCCTTAAACTATTTTGGGGTTTCAGTTATCGAGGTTTCACGAGTCGCGATGACCAGGGTTCTTGCCCTTTGTTTTCTCGGGTACCGAAACGCCAAAACTCTTACCGACAGCCACGTGTCCCTATAAATGGATAGTCTAGGTACTCCCACGGAACTTAGGATCTACGGTCCGGATTTTCTTTTCTACTTACGAAGATAAAAGGAAAAGGGGGTTGAGGTATTAATGCCCTCGTTTCTTCCTCCAATCTAACGATCGCGACCAACCTCAGATATTCCAACTAGATCTCGTCCATCAATCGATACTTGGCCACACTCTGCCATTTTAGGATTTTGCAAATCAGGGTTTCAGGACTTGCGAGTATAAGAGAACTCACACTTGGATACCCCAGGTGCTGAAACACCGAAATATCAGAATTTAAAAGAGCCATTCTCTCTCGTGCAGGGTTTCTAAGACTTACGCCATCAAATCCTCTTTCAGGTTCTTGGTAAATTTCGTTGGTTTGAAAGCCCGACTGGGAGGTCTCCAAAGGTCTTCGAGCTATTAACTCCTGTGACTGAATAGTGAACAACCTCGAGGGTTTGCTCAGATAGTGGTCTCATACCAAAAGCTTACCCTGGCTCTAGAAAGTAAGGGAACTCTCCCGAAAGGAGACGTTCCTATGGGGATATTTGTCCAGTGCATTACTTGAGGTGAATAAGGGAATAAATTTACCGAACATGGACTTGAAAATTGAGTTAGTTCAGGGGTTGTATATATATAAACGTAAGTCATGTGGAGTCATTCAATGTATATGCAAGAAACCACCATTTCCGATCAAAACCCACCACACAGACATTATTATACAGAAGCCAATCATGGTTGCACAAACCATGAGCATACACGTCAGAACATGAATTTCAAGATGCAAGATATAAAACACTTATTAGAAATAACACCAGGTGTGATTCAACTACTGAGAGGGGTGCTCGTTTCCATCCAACCGTAGGCTCAGTGATTCCGAAGGGATTTAGCACTAGCCACCCCCGAGCTGAGACCACGATTCTACGAGACTGAGTCTCTGTTCGTCAGTGATCAAGAACGAAGGTTACTCTCCTTCTTCTCTACTATCACTCGCTCTGTATATTTTCTAGAGTTCTTTCGATCTTCTCTCTTCGACCCCCCCCCTCGTGTTTGCCTTCTTCTACACCTATTACCTGCCTTTTCTTTTCCAACGAGGTTGAATGTGGCATGAATTTCCCCGCGGAGGTTAGGTCCAAGGACTCTATAGATGGGCGGTTCACCCCCATCCCTCATTACTCATGAGGATCCCTCTACCTACCAACCTGCGAGTCATTTATTTCAGGCCAGCGAGCCACTCTTGGTTCTCTGGGCCAGTGAAGTCCAAATACGGTATTGGTTTCAGTGGAAGTTAACGCCACCATTCCAGGTGCCTTCCACCGCCTTTCTTCAGCCATCGTGGTCTCTTTTTCCAGCACATCCCCCTCTCAGCAGTCCTGCAATATATACATACATATATATATATATATATATATATATATATATATTCATAATATTATTTACATTCATCGACCTATTCCATAAGGTCCATACACATCACACATTCACATTCTTGAGTTTGCCATAGTTCTTGACCAGTATAGTTATTTTTATAGATTGGGGTAAACAGGGTGTTACAAATCCCTCCCCCTTATAAGAACATTGTCCTCGATGTTATATCTATCAACATGACATGCATGTACAGATGTAAACAAAATTGGATATGCCTGCTTCATGGCATCCTCAATTTCCCATGTAGCCTCATCTAGGCCAAAATGTCTCCACTGCACCTTGACCTATGCAATGGTTTGGTTTCAGAGCGGGGTTTCCTTTCTGTCCAGTATGCACTGAGTTTCTGGTAGGAATTCTCCCTCCGGTTCCACCTAGATCACAAACCAATCAATTATATGGTTAGCATCATGTACATATTTCTTCAATAATGAAACATGGAAAACATTATGTGCTTTCACGGCGGGAGGAAGTGCTAGCCTATAGGCCACAGGTCCCACTCTATCTAGAACCTGAAAGGGTCCACAATACTGAGGTGCCAACTTGGAACACGCTCCCATTTTTAGGGACCTCTTCCTGGGCTTAACTCTAAGATATACATGGTGTCCCGTCTTGAACTCTCTTGGAGTTCTCTTTTGGTCGGCATAACTTTTCTACCAGTTCTGAGTGACATTCAGGTTTTGTTTTATCTGCGTCACTTTCTGTTCCATTTCTTTCAACATGTCGGGTCCAAAATAAATTTTGTTTACGGGATTACTCCAACTGACTGGAGTATTACACGGCCTACCATGCAGTCTGAATATCTCCTTCATGAATATTTGGGCAATATCTATTACTTTGCAAGTTGATTTGATGGGGATGAAATGAACAGACTTGCTCAATTTATCCACCACCACCATAATGGCATCATTTTGTTTGGTTGAGGTTGGTAATCCAATGATGAAATCCATGGAGATGGTTTCCCATTTCCATTCTGGGATAGGTAAAGGTTGCAATAAACCGACTGGGTGTCGATGTTCTGCTCTAACCTGTTGGCACTCTATGCATTTAGCCAAGTATTCGGCTATGTCTTTCTTCAATCCAAGCCAATAAAATTGTTTCCTGGTGGCAGTGATCATCTTCTGGTATCCTAGATGACCAGTATAGGTTCTTTTGTGTAGTTCATACATGATGAACCTCTTCAAGTCATCACAATTTGGAATGTACAATCTGCTTCTGTAAGTGAGCAGACCTCCTTCGATCATCTGGTAGCCTTCATATTTTACCCCGATGGGCTCTTGCTGTAAGTATAAGGTCATGGTCTGGACGAAGGGATCTGTCCCTTGTGCATTTCTGACTCTTTCCTTGACATTCGTCTCATAGGTATGAACCAAATATCAATATAGCATAGAAAAACCTCAGAAAAAGTACTCAACGCCTTGAAAAAGAGATAATTTCAGATAATAAGCCTCTTCGAGGGGGAAACCTCCTTTTACCCCACTTAAATGTTCAAGTACCAGATGATTCAAA
>ML790135.1:253893-324764 GCA_009831015.1 Picea engelmannii | reverse complement strand
TGAATGTTATCCTTTAAAGTTCCTATGAATACATCAATCAAGTGCTCATATGGAATATCGGTTACCTTTATATTCAATCTTTGGAAGTTCTCAATGTGCTCGGTAACTAAACCCTTTTGCTTGA
Organism: Picea engelmannii; assembly: GCA_009831015.1. Lineage (NCBI taxonomy): Eukaryota > Viridiplantae > Streptophyta > Pinopsida > Pinales > Pinaceae > Picea > Picea engelmannii. Next base: position 324,640 of record ML790135.1, on the reverse strand, counting down.
TATTTATCAATTGGCTAAAGAATGTATTGCTCCTTGTATCCTCATAGTGTGCTATCATTTCTTCCGTGAAAATTGTCCAAGTGACGAGTGATTTGTGAGAACAAAGCCATCAATACCATAAAAATTTATTAGGTTCTAAATATAAAAAAGCAATTCGTACCTTTTGTGTATGTGGCACATTATGGAGATCAAAGAATTGCTCCATCTGAAGTATCCATGTGATTGGGTCCTTGCCATCAAAATTTCTTATATCAATCTTAGGAACGTGGTTGGTATTCAAACCAAAGTTGGAGTTTCTCCATTCTTGATTCACCTTCCTTATGTCCTCATCATCAATTTCATGGGATGCATTTTCACTTTCAGCTATCTTCTCTGTTACGAAATTTTTCAATACTTCCATGATCTCCCCTTTTAAACCCTCCATCATCTCTTGTAGTTCATCTTTTATTACTATCTTCTTTTGTAAATCATTTATGTCCCTACGCATTTCTTCACCTTCATCAAGAGTCCAAGTAGGATTTTCTGGAGGCTTATTTGGTGTAGAAATTCCCTTTTTGGGTGGCATGTTGGCCAAGTATCACTTTTGAACCTTGATTTTGAGGTGGTTCTACTAGACAATATGTCTTCTATTGTATCTCCCAAGTTTCGGCCCTTCTGGGTATGAAACTTTCTTTTATGTAGTTCTCTGATATTTCTTCTCTGCAATGCCACAGGTATGATCAAAATTGGATGTGCCAAGTGGAATTTACGGTAACTTCCCCACAACTTACCGATGTTTGGCCTTTCCAGGAGATCTCAATTTTATAGCGTGCCCCACACAAAATAATTGATATAAAATTCTGAAACTCACACCCAAAATGATACAGACTGTCCATGATCCAATGAAACCAGTCCCACTCAATTTGGATACTCAAGAAAGAAGTTATGATTGTTTTACTTGGAACACCTTCTTGAGACTAGTCAATAGGACTAGTCAAATACCCTATATTAAAAAAGGTGTATCTACAAATTTGAGATGACCCAGAAGCTTAAATTTTTACCACAGATATCTTACTAATTTATGTAGATGGCCTCTGGAGTTTAGTGTCTGAAACATTACATAAAAAAATTTATAGCAAAAATTCTGCAATGGCTCATTTCAGGATGATTCTAGAATCCTATCTTGTACAGGCTGTATCTCCAAAAGTATAATGCCTCAGGAGCTAAATTTTGAACCTACCATACCATGATATGTCTATTAAATATCCTCCAAGCCATTCCTTCTGAAATGTTGCAGAAAAAATGTTATAGCGAAAATTCCAAGGTGTCTCATATGTAACAGCGAAACCCCAAGACCTTGAGCTTTGATACCATATGTTAAGAACCAAATATCAATATAGCATAGAAAAACCTCAGAAAAAGTATTCAACGCCTTGAAAAAGAGATCATTTCAGATAATAAGCCTCTTCAAGGGGGCAACCTCCTTTTACCCCACTTAAATTTTCAAGTACAAGATGATTCAAAATGAAAATGTCTCCTTAGTATATATAGGAGACTAGGAGGTATAATTACAACTAATGGCTTAAAGCCAACATAAATAAAATAACATTACTAATATAATATGCCCCAATTAAGGGGTAATGAGCCAATATTAGGGCTTAACATCACTGCTGCTAGGTGAATTTTTTTCATGCTTCTACTAAGGGCATCGGCCACCCTATTTTATTTCCCTTTAATGTGTTTGATTTCGAAATCAAACTCGCTAAGGAGGGCCATCCACCTAGCTTGTCTGGCATTGAGCTTCGGTTGGTCAAAAAAATATCGCAACCCACAGTGGTCGGTCATAAGTACAAATTATCTCCCCAGGAGATAATGTCTCCACATTTTTAAGGCATTCACTATAGTGGCTAGCTCTAGATCATGAGTCACATAGTTGTCTTCATGTACGTTCAATTTCTGGGATTCATAGCAGACGACATTTCCTCCCTGCATAAGGACTCCTCCAAGCCCTTCCTTACAAGCATCTGTGCACACAAGGAAATCTGCTTCGGGGTCGGTGATCTTCAACACGGGTGCCTTGGTCAGTAGATGTTTCAGGGTTTGAAATCTTTCTTCACATTTCAGTGTCCACACGAATTTTGTCCCCTTTTTCTAGAGGGCAGTGATTGGACAACCAATCTTGGAGAATCCTTTTATAAATCTCCTATAGTAACCCGCCAATCCCATAAAGAATATGATATCCAAAACATCCTTCGGGGTAGGCCATTCCATGATAGACCTGATTTTGTCAAGGTCTACTGCTACCCCTTCTTCAGATAGGACGTGGCCTAAGTAATGTATTTGCTTCTGGAAGAAGTCACATTTGCTAAATTTGGCATAGAGTTGATGCTCTCTTAGCACTTGTAGCACAAGTCTAAGATGTTCTTCATGCTCTTCTCTATTCTTGGAATAAATTAATATATCGTCAATAAAAACCAGCACAAATTTGTCTAGGAATTTGCTGAGTACATTATTCATCAAGCACATGAAAGTGGCAGGGGCATTGGTTAACCCAAATGGCACTACCACAAACTCATAGTGACCATACCATGTCCGGAGGGCAGTTTTATGGATGTCTTCACCCTCGATTCGGACTTGATGGTATCCCGACCTCAAGTCAATCTTCAAGAAGATAGATGCACCTCCCAATTGATCGAACAAGTCATCGATCCTGGGCAAGGGGTACTTGTTCTTTATGGTTAACAGGACTGGTGCTCCCCATGGAGACACATTGGGTCGAATATAGCCCTTATCCATCATTTCTCTCAATTGTAATTTGAGTTCAACTAGCTCAGGTGTGCTCATCCGGTGGTGTCCTAGACACCGGCATCGCTCCCGGTGCAACCTCTATCAAGAAGTCAATGTCCCTTCTCAGAGGTAGACCCAGTACCTCTTCCGGAAATACATCTCTGTATTCTCTCAGGGTAGGGTGGTCTTCAAGGCTTGGTTTTTCACCTTCAATTGTTTTTAACACCTGTACTGCATATAGGGGACATCCCTTTCGGCAATAATTTCTCATTTGCAGAGCTGATATTTGTCTCACCGAGACAGGTTTTCAGATCCCTTGAAGGGTTATTCTTCTTCCTTCTTTGCTTACACACTCTAAGGTTTTATGGTAACAGTCCAGTCTAGCTTTATGGGTGGCTAGCCAGTCCATACCAATCAACAGATCATACGATCCCAAGGGAAATATGTTAAGGGTTGCTTGGGTGGGGAACTCACCCAACATCAATTGGCAGGCTGGTATGACCTCTGCTACCCTTCTTTTGGTGCCAGTGGCTAACTGTACCAACCATGGCTTGGTGTTTTTGTGTGGCTGTAGTTTACACTTATCAACAGCCTTAGGGGATATATAACTCAAATCTGAACCAAGGTCGATCAAAATAGACACTAGATGGTTGGAAATCATACCTTCTATTTCCACCACTGAAGTTTGGTGGTCAGCCTGGTTATTATCCAAGGCTACATAAATTTGTGGCATACTCCTGGCCAAATCATTAATGGTAGTAGCTTCCTCGATGTTATAAATTCTATGACTATTATGTTGTCAATGTGGACAGTCTCTCAGTAGATGTTCTTCTCCGCAACCCCAACATTTCATAGGTTCTCTCTTTGGGTTATCAACCTTCACTGGTATAGGTCCAGAAGTTTTATTTCTGCCCAATGAGGGAAAGTTCTGTTGGTGTACACTCCGGGTTGGGAAGCTCATCCTTGGGTTCTTCTTATAGTTCTTAAATCCTAGGGATTTATTCCCCTTTTTCTGAAATCTCGAACTATCCTTTTGTTTCCAGCCTTCACGAGGCTCTGTCCGATGTCCAAACTATTCATGACAATATGTTGCCTTTCGAATAGTGCCTTCTAGAGTCTTTGGCTCATCAAATTCAATTCTATTCCGATAATCCTTAGGTAGTCCACTGATGAAGAGTTTCACCTTTGCCTTTTCTACTTTTATATAAGGTACATACCTCAACAAATCGAGGAATTTGTTGACATATTCCTCTATAGTGAGTTTCCCCAGTTTGATTTCATAAAACTCTTTAGTCTTCTCATCGAAATATTTTTCTGACAAATACTTCTTCCAGAAGTATTTCTCAAATTGCTCCCAAGACAGGTCCTCTTCATGAACCCCTTTCACATTTTTAAGGTCTTCCCACCAAATGGAAGCCTTTCCGTTCAAGTTGAAGGTGGCCACTCGGGCCTTCAAATTTTCTGAAAAGTCATGGACTCTGAAATACTTCTTTAGTCCAAGAATCCATGCCTCTTATTCCTCTCCCTTCTTTATTTCATAGTCGAAGGAGGGTGGTTTGGATTTTTTGAATTCTTCAAATTTATGAACCTTTGAAAGCTTTTGCTTCTTTTTTTTTCTTCAGGGACAGGAATTGGTTCTGCTGCTAGAAGAGCCCTCCAAATCACCAGCTTCCTTCTCAAAGGAATCGTCCGATGCTAGTCCTTTTCCTCTAGGGTGGACCTATCTTGAGGTGCTCCTCTCAGTGTGGTCGCTGATATGGCCATGTTTCTATATCTCAGGTTCATGTTGCATTTTTCATTGTAGGTCAATAAGCTCTGCAATAAAACTGCGTTAATTTCTGTTTGTTTCTCTTGTTCTTTCATCATCCTTTCATTGTCAACCTTGCAGCTTTGCAATTCAACCACGAGGCTCCTCATAGTCTCAGCTAGATCTGGAGGGGTCCCTACTGCCCTTATTTCATCAAACTCTTCGTCTCTATTGTGGGAGCCCTCTCCCACCTCTTGGTGAGTCACCATTCTCTGCATCTGTAAATTCTCGTGACTGATCGTCCACTTGGGTGCAAAAGACAAATGTTGTTTGTTAGTAAAAAATATATATACATTCATAACCCACGCATAATTCATATTTCTTTCATATGCATACACAGTCGGGTTCTCATTTCAGACTTTGACCTTTTTGAATTAAGAGGGTTAAGATAGAGGGCTACTCCTTTTAGGAGTGTTTTGAACAGAGCTCCTGCGCAACTTGTTCATGAGCCCAAGCAGGCCAAGTGCTGTAACCATGCTTTGATACCAATTTGTCACACACCCACTACGGAATTCAAAAAATTTTGGCCTTTTTCTTCTTTTCTCCGAGGAACAGAGTTCCCCGAATCCCTACGGGCCAGATACAGGCCCTGCCATACCTTATTCATACCCATGTGATCGGCGGCTATGACCACAGGTCTTACCGGGGAAGTGTGCGTTGGTTTTCGTGGTTCAGGAAAATCGTGATACAAGTATTTCTTCTTGTCTTTCAAAGGGCTGAAACCCGAAAACAGATCTGACCGCTTAATCAAATTAACAACAACCCAGTTAAGTCTGGTTACTCTACACTTCGGGATTTCGCATACCGGAACTTTGGGGTATGCGATGACAAGAAGTCTCGCACTTGAGTTTCCCAGGAGCCGAAACTCCAAATCACCATGTCTCGCCCACCCTGTTATTATTTCAGAGTTTCGCAATTCAGGTTTTCAGGACTGGCGAGCACCAGAGAACTTGCCAATAGGTATCTCAGTGCCGAAATACTGAAACACCCAATACTATCCATGCTAGCTATTTCGGCATTTCTCCTTTCGGGATTTCGTGTTATGTGAGAGAAAGGGGTCTTGCTCCTAGGTTTCTTGGGAGTCAAAACTCTGGAATTCCAAACGCTATGCAGACTCCACTATTTCAGGGTTTCAAGGCTGGTGATTACATGGGGCCCATGCTTAGGTACCCCGGGTGCCGGAACACCGAAGTATAAATAACTTCTCCACTTCTATCTTTTTGGGACTCTGCAAGTCGAGATTTTGGGACTTACGAATATAAGAGGACTGACCCTTCGGTTTCCCAGTTACCGAAACACCGAAATGCCAACGCTTACCCACACTAGACCTTTTCGGGGTATCATACTTCGGGATTTCGTGATGTGTGATGACATGAGGATCCTACCCTTGGGTCTTTCGGGTACCGAAATGTTGAAAACGCTGACCCAAGTCAGACTATCCCATAACTAGATTTTTTTCGATACCAAAGGTCGAAGATTCACTCTCTTTGACTACCTAGGTGCCAAAAAGCCGATACACCCTTTCACCATACCCTCGACCAAATTCGGGGTTTCACGAATCGAAGTTTTGTGATGTGCGTAGACAGGAGATCTCGCACTTAGACCTTCCGGGAGCCGAAACTCTGAAATACTGACTCTTAAACCTATGCATCTAGTTCGAGGTTTCCCCCATCGGAATTTTGTGGATCAGGGATTTAGGACTTGCAAGTACAAAGGAATACACACTTAGGTTTTTCGGGTACCGAAATGTCGAACAATCCTATCTCATCCACTCCTTAAACTATTTTGGGGTTTCAGTTATCGGGGTTTCACGAGTCGCGATGACCAGGGTTCTTGCCCTTTGTTTTCTCGGGTACTGAAACGTCGAAATGCTTACCGGCAGCCACGTGTCCCTATAAATGGATGGTCTAGGTACTCCCACGGACCTTGGGATCTACGGTCCCGATTTTCTTCGCTACTTACGAAGATAAAAGAAAAGGGGGTTGAGGTATTAACGCCCTTGTTTCTTCCTCCAATCTAACGATCGCGACTGACATCAGATCTTCCGACTGGATCTCGTCTGTCAATCGATACATAGCCACACTCTGCCATTTCAAGATTTCATAAATCAGGGTTTCGGGACTTGTGAGTACAAGAGAACTCGCACTTGGATACCCCGGGTGCCGAAACCCCAAAATATCGAAATTTAAAAGAGCCACTCTCTCTCGTGCAGGGTTTCTAAGACTTATGCCATCAAATCCTCTTTCAGGTTCTTGGTAAATTTCGTCGATTTGAAAGCCCGACTAGGAGGTCTCCAAAGGTCTTTGAGCTATTAACTCCTATGACTGAATAGTGAACAATCTCGAGGGTTTTCTAAGATGGCGGTCTAGTACCAAAAGCTTACCCGAGCTCTAGAAAGTAAGGGAACTCTCCCGAAAGGAGGCGTTCCTGTGGGGATATTTGTCTAGGGCATTACTTGAGGCGAATAAGGGAATAAATTTCCTGAACATAGACTTGAAAACTGAGTTAGTTCATGGGTTATATATATATATAGACACAAGTCGTGTGGAGTCATTCAAATTATACGCAAGCAACCACCATTTCTGATCAAAACCCACCACACAGACATTATTATACAGAAGCCAATCATGATTGCACAAACCATGAGCATACACGTCAGAATATAAATTTCTTGAATTTCAAGATGCAAGATATAAAACACTTATCAGAAATAACACCAAGTGTGATTGCAATTATTGAGAGGGGTGCTCGTTTCCACCCAACCGTAGGCTCAGCGATTCCAAAGGGATTTACCACTAGCCACCCCCGAGTTGAGGCCACGATGCTACGAAACTGAGTCTCTGTTCTTCAGTGATCGGGAATGAAGGTTACTCTCCTTCTTCTCTGCTATCACTCGCTTGGTATATTTTCCAGAGTTCTTCCGATCTTTTCTCTTCAATCCCCCCCCTCGTGTCTACCCTCTTCCACACATTTTAACTGCCTTTTCTTTTCCGGCAAGGTTGCATGTGGCACAAATTCCCCCCCAGAGGTCAGGTCCAAGGACTCTGTGGATGGGCGGTTCACCCCCATCCCTCATTACTCATGAGGAGCCCTCTACCTACCAACCTGCGAGTCATTTATTTCAGGCCAGCGAGCCGCTCTTGATTCTCTGGGACAGTGAAGTCGAAATATGGTATTGGTTTCGGTGGAAGTTAACGCCACCATTCCAAGTGCCTTCCACCGCCTTTCTTCAGCCATCGTGGTCTCTTTTTCGGCACATCCCCCTCTCAGCAGTCCTGCAATATATATATATATATATATATATATATATATTATTTACATTCATCGACCTTTTTCATAAGGTCCATACACATCACACATTCACATTCTTTATTTTGCCACAGTGCTTGGCCAGTATAGTTATTTTTACAAACTGGGGGAAACGGGGTGTTACAGAAGATAACATTCAAGACGAATGAAGAGTTGTATGAATGGATTGTCATGCCATTTGGCTTGACAAATATGCCCAATACTTTCATGAGGATGATGAACAAAGTCTTGAAGGATTTCATTGGGAAATTCATCATTGTATATCTTGATGATATATTAATTTTCAGAAAAACTGAAGCAGAACACTTAAAGCATTTAGTTGCAGTAGTGAGAACCTTACAACAAGAGAAATTGTTGATCAATATGAAGAAATCATCATTTATGAGGACAGAACTCATTTATTTGGGTTTTGCTATCTCTGCAAATGAATTGAAAATGGATCTGGACAAGATAAAAGCGATTAAGGATTGGCCATCACCAAAGAGTGTGTTTGAAGCACGAAGATTCCATGGGTTGGCTAGATTCTACAGGAAATTCATCCGAAACTTCAGTGGAATTAACACACCAATGATGGATATGGTGAAGAAAAGTCATAAATCTTTTCACTGGACGGAGGAAGCGGAGAAGAGTTTCAACCTGCTGAAGAAGAAGATCATTGAACAACCAATTCTGGTTTTGCAAAATTTCAGCAAGACATTCCAGGTCAGGTGTGACGCGAGTGGATTTTCAATTGGAGTGGTCTTGAGCCAAGACAACAGGCCAGTCGTGTATTTCAATGAAAAACTGAATGAAGCGAAGATTAAGTACTCCACATATGACAAAGAATTTTACATAGTCATACAAGCGCTGAAGAAATGGAGACATTATTTGGTTCCCAAAGAGTTTGTTTTGTACAGCGATGATCAAGCTTTGCAATTGATGACTCGACAGGAGAAGTTGAACCAGAAGCATACTAAATGGGTTGAATATATGCAGAACTTTACTTTTGTGATTAAGCATATTTCTGGAACTGCTAACAAAGTTGTTGATGCTTTGAGCAGGAAATGTTTGCTTATGCAGGAATATAGAGTCAAGACCTTTGGTTTTGATAACCTCAAAGAAATGTATAGGGATGATCTAGATTTTAAGGAAGCATATGAGGCGTCTGAGAATCCAATTTTCAGGGACAAAAGCCAATGGACCGAGTATATGATCCAGGATGAATTATTATTCAGGGGCAATCAACTATGTATTCTGAAATGCTCCATGAGGAAGAACCTGTTGAAGGAAGAGCACAGCGAAGGATTGGCCGGACACTTCGGTCATGACAAGACATTCTCAAAGTTGAATAGCTCATATTATTGGCCAGGGATGAGGACAGATGTGAAGAAATTTGTGGACAGGTGCAGAATTTGCCAGCACACGAAAGGGAAAAGACAGAACGCATGGCTATAGCAACCATTACCCATACTTGAAAGGTCATGGGATGTAGTGAGCATGGATTTCATATTAGGATTTCCAAGGACACAAAGAGGATGTTATTCTATCTTTGTGGTAGTCGATAGATTTTCAAAGATGGCACATTTCATACCATGCCAGAAAACCAACGACGCAACTCATATTGCAAACTTCTTTTTCAAGGAAGTCGTCAAACTTCACGGCTTGCCAAAGAGTATTGTTTCTGATCGAGATACCAAGTTCATGAGACATTTCTGGAGGACCTTATGAAAGAAGCTATGAACAAACTTGCCTTTTAGCTCAGTGTATCATCCTCAGACAGATGGACAGACATAGGTCGTAAACAGGAGATTGGGAGATTTTCTAAGGAGCTTGGTGACTGAACACCACAGTCAATGGGATCACATTCTACCACAGGTAGAATTCACTTACAATGATTCACTCAATAGAAGCACAGGGCAGAGTCCATTCCAAATTGTATATGGAATGTAGCCAAGGGGATTTTCTGAATTGAAAGATGCAGAACAAGTTGAATTCATGAGTGCTAGTGCAGAGGACTTTGCGGAAGGAATGAAGGAGCTTCACAGCCGAATCAAGGAGCGGTTGCAGAGTTCAAGTCAAGAATACAAGTGTAGAGAAGATCAACATAGGTGAGAACTTCATTTTGAAGTTGGTGATTTGATTCTTGTGCATTTGAGGAAGGAGAGGTTCCCAAGGGGAACGTATAACAAGCTGAAGATGAAAAAGATTGGACTGTGCAAAGTCATAAGGAAATTTGGGGAAAATGCATATGAGATTGAATTACCCAATGGGGTCAGAATCTCATCGATATTCAACGTTGTGGATTTGTACCCTTATAGAACTGAAGAAGTAGGAGAAGAGGAGGAACATAAAGAAATTAAATGGACAAAACAAATGCCTGTAGCTGAAAAGCCACAGATGGAAATCATAATTGACAAGAGGATTAGCAAAAAGACCAGGAGAAAAGAGTATTTTGAATACTTGGTCAAATGGAAAGGACATCCAGTTGAAGATGCCAGTTGGGAAGATAAAACAACAATTCAAAAGCATGGACAGACCATGCAAGAGCTCATGAACAGGAGTTCATGAAAATTTTCAAGCGAGGGAGTATGATGTAGGAGCATCGTAGAAAGCCAAAGAGACAGTTGGATGTGCAGATGTAATTTGAGCACGTTTTTATGAAAACGTTTTGAATTTTGAAATCTGAAGCATTGATGTAATAGATAGGGAGAGAGTGCAGTTGCATTTATAATTGAAGATCTAAACTGATTTTGGAGCATATGTTCCTATCCGCCGGATGTAATAGACATTTATGTTTGTTTAATGCAAGTAGGTAGATATGAATGTTAGATTAGATAGTTTAGAAGCATAAGAGGGAAAAACGGATGATAGACACCCTCACCCTTGTACGATTGTATTATTATTCAGAATGTGTAAGTTGTAGAGCTGTAGAAGAGAATAGAGGAGAACAGAGAATTTTATGCATTTTTTAGCTGTTGATAATTGCCATGTACACGAGCACTGGAATTAATAGAATAAACCTTTGATTTTAATCTATGTTTTTTTTATGGTTGTTGGAACCACCTATTGAATGGTATGTTGAAGGATTGTTTGCATTCTCTGTATACATTTCTTTCAATGCTATGTATGTTTGTAGCTTCTGGAATTTTCAGTTGAATGAATTCTGGGTAAGGGAAGAATGAGTTTCAATTGTTTCTCTTTCTGAGAACTCCTGCAAAGAGTGCAGTGGAGGGTCTGCAAGGAGTGCATCGACCAGACTCTGAGTTTTATCTCAGAACTCTTAGAAGAGATTCATATTGCATTTTTACAGACACAAGAGCCATGCAAGGTGTGCGCAGGCCGAGTGAAGTCTTGGATTTTACAAATCTGGGAGGAAGATTGAGAGACTACTATTGCAAAGAGTGCACAGGGTCGAAGACACAAATAACCAGAGGTTATTTGAAAGTGTGTCGCAAGGAGTGCGTGCAAAGATCCTTCTAGAATATTGAGTTTACAAGCGAATTCTAAGGAGGGATTTAACCTTTGAAGTGGTCAAAGGGAGACAAAAGTCAAACTCGTTTCGCGGAAGTCAAGTTCAGGAGGGAAGGACGCCTAGTCGTTTGGCTAGAAGTCCTTGAGAAGGTGAATCGAACGAAGGAGTTGCTGCAAGAGAAGCGTCGAAATCTTGTGAGCCGTTGGATCTCATGGAACAGTGAAGGTATTAATACTAAGAGTCTTTCAACACCCTTAATCTCTAGAGGGATAGCGACCGTCAGATCCGGATCAACATGGGTTGTTGATCTCGCATATGAACTCTCGTATCGGAGTTTAGTAAATGGAGTGACAAGAGGTTTGGGGTCAAGCATTGTGGGTGTCCGATCAGATAAATCTTGATACATCATGGGCCGTCAGATCAAGGGACACACACAGTTGTCGATTCCGTCGAAGGCTGGATTTCAGAGTTGAGGATTCGCAAGGAGAGTGCACAAGGGGTGGTTCTCCAACTCGCGAAATCACAAGTCGTGAAAGGCGCTTGCACCTAGGCTTGGCTGTGGTCACATTGGAAGAGGGGCTGATGAGAGGGGGCTAACTTCTTAAGCCCATTTAGAATCTCATGTTTCGGCTATTGTCAAGAGGCGTGGCATAGTATTCGAAGCACCCCAACTCGCGAGACCCGAAAATCTGTTGTGGGTTTAAACAAGGGACTCAGTAAACCCTTGTCGTGATTTAGAGAATATCCTACGTGGATCACAGCCCGAGGGTAGGGGGTCTATGCCATGGCAACAATAAAAGAGACAAAAAGCCAACAAACTACTGATTTTCAGGAATTTGTTGGAAGTCATTAATAAATTGTTTCCACGTCATGCATGAGGCCTTTGCTGGAGCTAAACCTTAGGTGCAGGTGTCCCTTGATATCTAAATGGTCCTTGAGAATCCATTCAAACTCTTCTTGACATGTGGCAACCTCCCAACAAGGCGAATATCAAAATTGTGACCACTACACGAAATTAGTACACAGCGCCACTGTGCAGAGTACGCAGTGCCTACTTCTATATCCAATATCTCTCAAACCAAAACAAATTTTGAAAAACTGGTAGAGGTTTTTGTTATTTGGAATGTTATGAACAAAAACCTCCTCCATTCTTCAAAAATACATTTTCAATTGTTTAGAATCCAAGTTTCAAGTTAGTGACTAAAAACTGGTAAAATAATTCTGCATAATTCGTTTTCTGCCAGAAATATTAGGTAGCGCCACTTGCATTGCGTCTGTGTGCATATTAGGTAGCATTGCCAAACACGCAGTGCCTTCAATATTGAAAGTGTGCAGAGTAATTTGTAGTATTTCATGATGACAAAACCATTTCAATTAAGTTCCTTGACTGTAAAACGGATAGTGCCTTTTACCACTGGGGAAACTAACACTTAGCAAAAACCCAAAACTCAGACAGTTAGGCCTCTTCTAGCTGAAAATTCTTGTGCTAACACATCCTTTTAGATGAGGATAAGGGGGTTAAACTCATGATGAGGTACATGATAATGATGAGGATGAATATGATTTTTCTAAGACATGAGAAATCTAAACCTAACAACAGGTCTTTCCCATGATCCAAACCATGGTTTTCAAGGACATCAAATATATGGGAAAATATGAACAAGGCCCATATAAGCTACCAATTATTTATAAAAGACATACATTCCTATGGATGAGATCCATTCCAAATACACCATTTTCTTAAAATGGAGAGCTATATTCTATATTTACCCCACCAATCAATAAGAAGGATGCATGTGAGAATATGATAGGGGATTTGAGTTAGACTCTAGTCCTTGTTATTATCAAGCCATGCCAACCCCATTAGGATTAATATTCTCATGAAGGGAAACAAGGATCAATACAAACATTTATTTTATTTGACCATGCCATTCTTCTAAGGCTCTATAAGAGAAAGAGAGAAAAGGGGCCAAAACAATTTGTATAGTTGCACTAGAGCCTTCTGACTTAAGATACACATAAATAAACAACTCAACACAAGAAATGAAAATTGACATATTAACATAACAATATCCAACTAATTTATTGAAAGTCAACTATTGATACATTATTCTCCATCCAGATAACAAAATCAGACCACTTTTTTTCCTGTATCATCTCAAATTTGAATTGTGATGGATAACAGCCATATTGTTGCTCCTGTCAAAACATGGAAGATGGACTAGTTAAAGTAATTAATATGCAATCATTTACTTTTTTGTACAAAATTTTAAAAAAATATCATTTCAGATATTCCCAGGACTCACAAACTTGCACATTAAGGCTTCTAAACCTATTTTACCACTATGATGTGTGGCATGAAATTTGGCAAGCCTGGACTTCGAGGCCTTGTCATGAAACATACACTAATTCAATGTAATTATGCACCAGTAAAATATAAAAATTGTTTAATGAATTTGAAATAATCTAGTGTCGAAAATTCAAATACATGTATGCTCTCCTCACTGAACTTCCTTCGTGCATCCTCTCTATCATATGCTTTCATGATCTCTTTCCATACTTTCACACTTACATCAATTGGACTTATTTTGTTCCTTAGCTCGAGAGGAATTCCTTTTATATTTTTCGTTTGGTTGCAACGAAATCTCTTGCAATTTTGAGTCATTTGTTTTTTTATCTACTTTACTAACCAACCTGTCCCAAATTCAGTCTCCATGTCATTGATGACTAATTTTTGAAGGTGCAAGGGTATCTTCAAGAATGGAAGATGTAGATTCTCTTTGAAGCATTGAAGGCATGATTCCTTCAACCTACACATGAAAAATTTCTCGACATCTGTCATTTTGATATTCCCGGAAACAACATCATATTCTACCTTGGTTTTGTATGTACCAATGAAATATGCATAACATGTACTGGTGGTGGAAGAAATATGTGACCCAGGAGTGGCTGGTACATTGGACGTCTCCACTCCCTGTTCCACATTCTTAGAGGTTATTGAGATTGAATTTATCCTTGATCTCTTGCATGATCCAGGAATTGATGGGGAATCAATCTATTCCCTTTGAGAGGGTTGGTTTGGTTGGACTGTTTCAGTGCCTTTAGTATATCATTCTTCCACATATTTGGAAAGCATGGACAAGTCCATACCTTCTAGTTTCTTCACTGCTTCTACCCCCAATATAGAAGACATTGCCTCTTTTAGTTTCTCTGGGTCATGTCCCTATATATGTACAATAAATTTCTTATTTTAAATTTAAAAATAAAAACAATAAACCCTATATATATAGAGGAAATTTGTTCTTTTATAATTTTGAAATAAAAAAATAAAAAATAAAATTCAAACAAGCAATGGAAACATGCAAAAATCTGTAAGTTGAGTATCAAATACCTCATTATGGCAAGAATCAGGTCCCTTTGCTTGTTTCCCTCTGCTTCTTGACATTTTTTGACGTCCTGGGGCAAATTGTTTTCCTCCAGACTGTGGAAAATCCCTCTCTTTGCTCTGTATGTGTTGAAACAACCAGTGGGATTATAGATAGCTCAATTGGTTACAGGTTAACGAGATCAAGTGGATATAGATCATCATCTGCATGTGAATATAGATCATCAACGGGCTTTTTTATTGTTCCTTTGCATCGATCAACTGCCTGTGTCTTTGCAGGTGAGGATCTTCCCACGCTTTCCCCTTACCTTATAGATCGCTTAATTGGTTATGGGTCAACGAGATCAAGTGGATATAGATCATCTGTGGGTGGTTATTTCTTACTGTTCCTTACTGTTCATCATCTGTGGGTGGATATAGATCATCAACGAGTTTTCTTACTGTTCCTTTGCGTCGATCAACTGCCTTTGTCTCTGCGGGTGAGGATCTTCCCATGCTTTCCCCTGCCTTCTTATTGATCCTTTTCTTTGATCAACTGCCTCTATCTCTATGGGTGAGGATCTTCCCACGATTTCCCCTGCCTTTTCTCTGGGTGGTTCTTTTTAGTGTGAGATTTTTCTTACAATGCATGGGGACATGAGATTACCCGCACATTGGTGTACATGCTTGCTTTTGGGTGTGTGTGGAATATAAAATCATGAATGGAGATTCAAGAATGCACAAACACTTGCTTTTGGGTGCGTGTGGGATCTAAAATTGTGAATGGAGATTCATGAATGCAAAAAATCTTTCTTTTGGGTGCGCGCGTACTTTATTGCATGAATTTTTTCTTTAATTTCATGTTATCCAAATCCTGAATAATACATTTTGTGTTATGCGCGGGCTCTATTATTAATTTTCATTTTCCTTTACTATTTGGCTCTAAATTTGGTGCCATTAGCATCGGATTTAGCACCCCAAATTGATAGGATTTTTTCCACTGGACGGTGCTAAATCCGGTGCTAATGGCAACCAATTTAGTGTCGATTAATCCATATAATCAATTGAGGTGACTCTTTGTAATTTCCTTTTGTTGGGCTTTGACTCTTCTTCATCCACTTGTAATGAGGTGTAACTTACATGCCTTACATGTGGCCTTCATGATTCTCTTGTTGCCAATGACAAGGATGATGTGGGTCTTTCTCTCTCGTCAATAAAGTAGCCATGGTTTCCTTCCTAGGTTTTATGGGTTCTTGCATGAATACAAAAGGCCCAGTGAAGACTCTAACCTTGAGGAAAAGCTTGATCTATGATCTCCCCTACTAAATTGATTGATGGTGGTTAACCTTGAGGGAAATCTTGATCTATAATTTCCCAGGACTTGGTGCTTGTTCCGGTAAGACAAATGTTTTTACGTATTTACACTAATAAATTATTTTCATCCTAGCTCATACTCAATATTATACTATTATTTTTATGTTATTAACCTTACTTATTGAAATTAAGGGCTTCAAACAAAGGGGATATTTGCATGTC
Source organism: Picea engelmannii (assembly GCA_009831015.1). NCBI lineage: Eukaryota > Viridiplantae > Streptophyta > Pinopsida > Pinales > Pinaceae > Picea > Picea engelmannii. The sequence goes on along the minus strand of ML790135.1, from coordinate 308,407 downwards.
CAAGATGTGCAGAACAATTTCAAGGGTGGTATTCTAAAGATCTACATAAATTTATTTATGCAAACAACAAGGTTTTTCTACCACCAGATCATAGGATTAGAATCCCCCATAAGAATCAATTTGAAGGAAAATTTGAAAATAGAGGCCCTCCCATGATTATGGGTCCAGTTGATTGGATTATGAAGTATGAATATGATGAATTGAAATCTTGGCAGGATTGTTTTGATGGGGGTGATTCTATTGAAGAACCGAAACAAGTTGTAATTAAGATGCCAGAAGGGATGAAAAGGAAATCCATATTTTATGATATTCCTTATTGGAAGGATCTATTAATATCTCACCTATTATATCCTATGTGCATATTCAAAAATGTCCCAGATTCAATATTTCAAAATATATTAGGCACAGAGAAGGACACCTTGTCTTCAAGGAGAGATATTTCTCTTTCGCGTACCAAATTAGATAGAAAACATTTGTTCCCAACCAGGGAAAATGAATCATATGAAGAAGCTCCATGGATTTTGAAAAAGAAAGAGCTAGACCAAATAAAAAATGGCATACCTTCAATAAGGACACCTACTGGCTATGGGTCATCATTGGTTAAATCTTTTACAATTGATGGACATATCACATGATTTAAAACACATGATTTTCATCATTTTATGAAGCTATTATATATCATCATTTAGATATCTTGATATTCTATTGTGTGACAAAAATAACTAATAACCTTTCATAAATGTGTTTGACAACATATCATTCCATTAGCAATTAGGGGGGATTCATGTCTTACTGTTGACTTGAGGAATGTCATAAGTGAATTGCAACATTTGAAAGGTATGTGGTATGGAATGTTCATGTGTGAGATACATAGAGATATTGTGTTTCATGTTAATTTTTTCCTAAAGGTTCATACTAATTTACTATTCTTATATTAGGTGGGTGGCATCCAAGGAGATCCACGAATGTGAAGTGCCAAAATGGAAGAAGAAAATTGCAGAAATTGTATGTGTATTTGAGAAGGATCTCCCTACAAGTTTCATGTGAAGGATCGGATCCTGTCACTGAGAGGGGGGGGGTGAATCAGTGACACAATAATTTTATCAATTTTATTTTATTTATGCAAACAAAATCTTAACACAATATTTTATCGTGGAACCTAATTGGGAAAAACCACAAACGCTTTTCTATTAATTGCAAAATTTGTTTTACATGTTACATAGAAGGAAGATATTCTTCCTTTTCGATCAACACCAACTGATCAGGATGCACCCACACCCTTCTTCACCAGCACCAACTAGTAGGAGGAAACAACCCCCTGTTTAGTCAGCTACAACTGACAAGGAAGCACCAACTCCCTATGTAGGCACCAACTTGCCCTTGCACCACCCAACCACCCTTATTTTCTGACTCTGGACAAACTTATGTATCAAGTATTTCCTACAACTCTCTCTACTTATCTAATTTAAAATATTCTTTGATTCAGACTACAGAGACACATTTCTTCTCAATACTCTTCCTCATTTATATATTCTTCAAAATGGTGTGAGAGTGATACACTGTGTCCCTTGGTTTTGAGCCATCACACCTCTTTGTTTAAATTAACCATAATCATTGATTATTATTTTTACTGTGAAGGATTTTCTTAAATTGATCACATATGGATCAATTTCATCCTTTAAACTCGATCTCAAATCTCTGTTATTTTCACAGAAACCAAATTTTGCAGAGGTGCTTCCATCAAACCATTACACGTGACCGAGAGTTACAGAACCACGGGCTTACCAATTACAGCGATGTATTATATTTTCATTTAAATCTCGCCCAATGGCAGTGACCAAACGCTAGGCCAAATGAGTGCTTGAGTGCTTATCAAATCAACAATCACGATTCAATCTTCTTATGAGATGGACGGCTGACAGAACTTCACCCTTCGAAACTTTGGGATTTCAACTTTTCAAACTTTTAAATAAGATCGGACGGTTTATTTCACGAAAAAAATCAATGGTCAAATTTGATCCTTACACTCATCCTTTCATTGTTTAATTCGACGGCTAGGACTTAATCAAGCATCGTGATGGATGGCCACCATTTACTTTGAGACTTTGGCTATTTCAACTTACGCTATCCTTCCACTGTAGTAGATCGACAGATGAGAATGCTCCTGAAGTGTTTCTTTATATCGGACGAACCATGTATACTTCAGGATTTTGTCCTTCGGGACATTGTATCTTTTGTCATTTGCTAGTGGTGAAACTCCCAAAGTAATTCTTCCGGAGTGACGTAACTTATTAACATCACGTGTTGACATGGCATGAGACAATTTCATCTTGACACATGTCATCATCTGATTATGCCATGTGTACTTGCTGACGTGGTCTACCATGTGTCCTTGCTGACGTGGTCTGCCACGCGTCCTTGCTGACGTGGCCTACCACACATCCTTGCTGACGTGATCTGCCATATGTCTTTGTTGACGTGGTCTGTTGACATAGATCTCCTACACGTCCTTGATGATGTGGTATGCTGACGTGGTCTACCACATGTCCTCTTAAATCGGACATTTGAGTCTTACTTCGGATGATCCGATGGTAGAGAATTTATTTCGGCTCTCTGGGTCTCTGGGCTTCGGGAATTTCAAATCTCAAACTTAAAATTTTGAAGTCACATTTTTCCGAAGCTTAACCTCCTCACATATTTAGAATGATCTGACGGCTGATAGGTATTTGGATAATCGAGAACTCAACCTTTCTCCTTATCCCATCCTTCCACTTAATTTTAATCTAACGGATGATGGGAATTCGAATAATCGAGATCTCATATCTTTCAGTTTATCCTGTCCTTACACTAAAAAGTTATCCAACGGCTGACGGGTATTCAGATAATCGAGTTCTCAACTTTTTCCCCGCTTATCATATCCTTCCACTTTAAAGTGATCCAACAATAATGAAGACTCTTGAAGCAGATCCACGATCAAGGATGGTTACGGAACAACAAATTATGAGTGATTTAACTTGTCACCAAAACTCGACAATTTTAAGTTGTGCATTATTGGTGAGTCAACCACAATCGTCGATCTTTGAGGCTATAATATATGACGATCCTGACTAATTGCAAGATTGGAAATAGCACGATATTTAATTATTCTTTCGATCTCCTCAATCTATCCCTGTCGTTGATCTGGCGATTGCACATCCAACGGTCACAACTTAATCTGAATTAATCCGATCGTTTGTTAGATCAACCACAGTCGTCTCTATTTGGGTTTATGAGATCTGACGATCTGACCAATTGCGATATTAGAACTAGCGAGTTGTTTAATTCTTCTTTCGCTCTTCGCAATTCATCCTTGTCGTTGATCTGACATGCAGATCCAACAGTCACGATCCTCCAATGGTCCTCAAGCCCACAGTCACTCATATGACCAACGTCCGTAATATGAGACGATCAAAACGGTCAATTTATTGATCGGAAAGTTGTTGAGGCTTCTCACCTTGAGCTTACGCATTTCCTTCCGAGCTTTGATCTCTGCATACTATTCGCTCCTCCTCCTGAGCTTACGCTTTTGATTTCTGCATACTGTTTGACATTTTCTGCTAACTGATATACTGTTGACATCAATGAAAATCTCATCTATGATAAATCACAATGACAATTCATCATAACAACAAATCATCACATCGACTGTTGACATCAATGACAATATGTCCAACAATCACCCCCTTTATCATTGATGGAAACTCACAAACTTCATACACAATCTCCCCTTGTGATGATGCTTCTCTCCTCTGAAGTTACTCTCCCCCTTTGACATCAATGGAAAAGGGTTTCTCCTCCTATGATCTTTCTGTCTCAATACTTCTGATCAGAGCCTTGGCCATTGGTAACTCCTCCTGCAATTACACTTTTCTTTTCATAATTGAATGACTCCTTCTGACATTGATTGTTGTATCCCCCTGATTTGGTGCCAATTGATGCATTTTTATTTATTTTGACAGATTTAGGTTGGAAGAAGGATTACTCCCAATTTTTTCTTGAGATATTCAAATACATCTCTGCTTAAGGGTTTTGTGAAAATATCTGCCACCTATTCTTGTGTTGGAACAGATTCCAAAATGATGTTCTTATTTTCAGCCTGATCTCTTAGATAGTGGTACTTTATGGGAATGTGTTTCGATTTTGAGTGTTGGACAGGATTCTTGGAGAGACTTGTAGTGCTTGTATTATCACAGTGGATAATAGTAGGTTCTTAAAATACTATTTTGATGTCTTGTATGGTTTTTTTCATCCATTCCACTTGTGTGCAACATTCTGCTGCTGCAATATACTCAACTTCAGTGCTAGACAATGAAATTGAGGATTGTTTCTTGCTTATCCAAGCTACCAGTGATTCTCCCAAAAAGAATGCTCCACGACTTGTAATTTTTCTGTCATCTACACTACCTGCCCAATCAACATCTAGCCACCATCCCAACAGCTTGCTTGACATCAAGTCTAGAATTTGTTACATAGATAAAACGCCATGTTGTCACAAGAGTTGACTCTAGGCTGTAATAGAGCCAAGCCTTAGCACATTTTAAATGAATTAATAATGTGTGATTGATCAGAAATGAAGAGGCATGACCTCGTTTGCCTAATTTAATTAAAATAAGGAAGATGGATAGGAGATAGGGGATGAAGGAGACTGAAACAAAGAGCTAGGTATCTAATTCTGATAAGTCTAATCTTTATCTCAACAGAGGAATGAAAAATAAATTTGAGAGACAAACATGCATATATATAACTTGTAATCTATGCAGAAACAGTCAAGCTACAGGTCTTGTTTTTCTCACAGCATAAACAGAGGAAAATTTGAACCTAACAGGCTACCCAATAAATGACTACAGTAGAGGTATTATTGAATTGGAGCCATTACAAGTTAAATATGTAAAATAAGGAAAAACGAATGAATGTAAACCTGAGAAAAACAATACAGGAAAAGACAGAATTATACATTGATGAGGTATAGAATCTCTTTTCATTCTGTTCTATATTTGCTTAAATAAATTGCATTACAAACCTAGCCTCCAAAAGGCTCTTGGGTTGTTTCCCCCCCTCATTTCTCATCAAAGAGATATACCATATATAAGTTTTCTTCTCCCTTCATAATCCTCTAGTCTGTAACATATGAGAAATGACCTCAAAACCGACTAAGAGTCGTCAGAAACGAACTGGCAGTTTTTTAACTAAAATCTGGGTGCGTTCCTACATTTTTGGGCCATGTCTGCTCAAAAAACAAAACACCATATTACAGGGCACTTTTGGCTACCCTCCCGAGCTCCAAATGCATATTTTAAAGTACCATTGGAAATCTTATGACTTCTAGATGTCAATCGACTATTTGAGTATGTAAAACGACCTCTCCACGTCTAAGAATATTGAGTTTTTCTAAGGCAGTTTATCACTAGAAAACCCTGCAATTTCGGTAGCTAACAGGCCAAAAACAGGGGCGTCTTAGTACTGAAAGCCTAAAATCTCGATAGCTAACGACGCGTTTTCAAGGTCGAGTAAGCTACCGAAAATCCTGGCAAGCGATTTTTGACAAGTGGCTATTGTTTCCTCCTCTGCCTTCTAGGTATCTCGTGCATATCTCCTGTAGAGAGTTGAAATGACCATCAAATTGTGAACAGGTATGCATTGGGATTCTGCATGTTGTGCTAACTTGTATTGCTTTCATTTTGCAGGTGGAACTTTCTTCTAATCGGTGTTTTATGCATGAGGTTGGAACCTTAATCCATCTTCATTTTGTGTGTAAGGCTGCAACCCCGATTTTAGGCCTTCGGGCTTCGGGGGAAAAGAGGAGTGGCTCAGTAACATTCTTCTGAAGGTCAAAATCCCGAAAATGGAACGTGGTGTTATAACCCTTCTAGCAATTTTCTTGGCATGTATTGCATTCTTTTTGTGCCTCCTCGTGAGCTCTTCCTCCATGTGTCTTAATGTGTGGCGCTTGAGCGCTTGGTCTTGGCCAATTGGTGTCATATCGTGCATGTTTGGCCCTGGTACTCCCATGGATTCTCTCCTTGGAGTTTTGTATGAGTTTTCTTGTTACTTGGCATGATAGATAGGTGGCCTTTTTTTTCAACCTGCACTTTTGGTAGCTAAGGGCGTATAAAATTTGAGATTTAAGCTACCGAAAGTCTGCACTTTCGGTAACTAAACGCTATGATATTTTCCCTCCTAAGATACCAAAAGCCAAAATTTCAATATTTGTTCCAACATAGGCTCCATCTAGGGATGGTGCTTTCCTGCAAAGTGCCAAGAATAGTATACGACGTGCCTTCATCCATTGGGTGACCTGAAATCATCCTTATCAAACTTTGAACCCTATCACTTTACTTGCACCCTTCTGAAACAAAAACCGCTTATGCATTCATTGGGATATGGAGTCATAATGCGTTAAAACAAAACTAATATATTGGATGCCAAACTGAACTGGAAACATACTGAAAACCACTATTGTACTCTAATGCTCAAAGTTAAGCCTATTTATATACATCACCTACTCTAACTACTGAAAAATTCCCACTGAATCAAATGATACGAAAATGCCAGTGAAGCCAATCCAATAACTATCGACTTATTTGAAATCTGCTCACACTTACTTTGAGCGTGCTGAAAAAGGAAACTGAAAACTCCCATCTGACATGTTGTTGATCATGAATGTTCAAACTTTTCCTCGATTCTTGTGACAAAATATCCATGACATAGCATACTCCTCCATTAAATGAATCTAAAAGGTCAGCAAAAGGATCATGAAAAAATGCATGGTCCTGAGGTTTTAAATAACAAATTGCCTCTAGGATTCTTTGTTTTGCATCATTGCACTCAAAATCATCTGATCTGGTATGCTCATGAAGATGGTTGAATTCTGGTTGAAGATCATCCTTCCTCCATGAAAAACCTGTAACAAACTATTCAAAGGAAATGATCTTATAATCATCAATGTACACATCATATCTGGGTGCAGAAGATAAATCTGAAGTGTTATCAATCAGAAAAATACTCAAGGTATCAACTGTGAGCAACTCTGATCCTTTCTCAGTCATGCTTTCTATCTCAGATTTATACTCCTCCACATCAAAATCTAAATCATTCTCAAACACCAAACATCTTCAGGATTGTTAAACATGACAGACACATATTTTTCATGAAACAAAACATAGTCTACAAGTTGATCTCCTGGCAAGGAATCATCATCATAAAAAGGTTCACTAACTTCCTATATAGTTTCATGGCTGACATCATTTAAAATCATATTTTCATTAATAATAGAATAAGTTTCACTCACATATTCAGGACTATGTGGATGTTGTAGATCTGTGTAAGAAGGGGCTGCAACGTAACTGTTCAGGAGCAGATCTATCTCTTCTTCTATTGAAGGAGGAGGTGGTCTATGCAATTTCTGGATCAAGCAACTATTGTTTTCTTTCTCTTCTACAGGTTGACCATGATGTTGAATATCTTCTTCTTGAATATGATCACAAGAGCTATCATATCCTGCTTCTTTATCAACCAACTCTTCCTCATACTGATCATCTTCATCAACTTGAGAAATTTCTGATATTCCTTCCTCCTCTTCAAGAGGATTTGTTTGATCTTTTTGTCTTATGAATTCTATATTACAACAATCTTCAAAAAGGATTTCAGCTGAATATATCCTCTTACAATGTTGATGAAAAAATGTGTGAAAATATTTCAATGAAGGAATACTAGAATGGGGTAAAGATTTATACCAGAGTCTAGCATCTCTTTCCAACGAAAACATAAACAGTTTCATGAGGACATCTTCATGATGTACATTTAATTCATCCATGAGCTTGTGGAATTCAAACAAGTGTTGAGCAGGATTGTCGTCCGCATATTATCCAAATTTAGGAAGGACATCTTCCCAAATTTTAATGTCTAGAACAGTGTTTGGAAAACCATAAACATTTGTAAAGTCCAGAGGAGAAAAACTTGCAGTAATCGGAGCAGCAAATGAATTCGACATTTTGAGACCAGTGGAGTCGCCAGTGAATCATGTAGAGTCTTTGAACCAAGGAGTCGTCAGGTGAATAATCATAGCCAATTGAATGCCTATCCCTTGTTCACCATCAAGAGATAGATCTGAACTTTTTGTCGTATCACAGGGAATATAACTTCATTCCTCCATCCACGGCAACGACGCCGGAAAATGTTGTCGCAAGAGTTGACTCTAGGATGTAATAGAGCCAAGCCTTAACACATTTTAAATGAAGTAATAATTTGTGATTGATCAGTCATATGAGGCTTCTAGAAATAGGTCTGAAGCAAGCCTTTCACTCATTTATAGATCAAAAACGAAGAGGCATGACCTCGTTTGCCTAATTTAATTAAAATAAGGAAGATGGATAGAAGATAGGGGATGAAGGAGACTAAAACAAAGAGTTAGGTATCTAATTCCGATAAGTCTAATATTTATATCAACAGAGGAATGAAAAATAAATTTGAGAGACAAACATGCATATATATAACTTGTAATCTAGGAAGAAACAGTCAAGCTACAGATCTTGTTTTGCCCACAGCATAAACAAAGGAAAAGTTGAACCTAACAGGCTGCCCAATAAATGACTATTGCAGAGGTATTACTGAATTGGAGCCATTACAAGTTAAATATGTAAAAGAAGGAAAAATGAATGAATGTAAACTTGAGAAAAAGAATACAGGAAAAGACAGAATTAGACATTGACGAAGCATAGAATCTATTTTCTTTCTGTTCTATATTTGCTGAAAGAAAATGCATTACAAACCCAGCCTCCAAAAGGCTCTTGGATTGTTTGCCCCCCTAATTTCTCATCAAAGAGATATACCATATATAAGTTTTCTTCTCCCTTCATAAGCCTCCAACGTGTAACAGATGAGAAACGACCTCAAAACTGACTAAGAGTCATGAGAAATGAACTGGCAATTATTTAACTGAAATCTGGGCACGTTCCTACATTTTTGGGCCATGTCTGCTCAAAAAATGCAACACCATATTGTGTGGCACTTTTGGCTGCCTTCTCGAGCTCTAAATGCATATCTGAAAGTACCATTGGAAATCTTATGACTTCTAGATGTCAATCAACTATTTGAGCACGTAAAATGACCTCTTCGCGACTGAAAAAATTGAGTTTTTCTAAGGTAGTTTATCACTAGAAAAACCTGCGCTTTCGGTAGCTAACAGGCCGAAAACAGGGGCGTCTTAGTACCGAAAGCCTGAAATTTCAGCAGCTAACAATGTGTTTTCAGGGTTGAGTAAGCTACCAAAAATCCTATCAAGCAATTTTTGACAAGCGGTTGTTGTTTCCTCCTCCGCCTTCCAAGTATCTCGTGCATATTTCCTGCAGAGAGTTGAAACGACCATCAAATCGTGAATAGGTATATGTTGGGACTATGAATGTTGTGCTAACTCGTATTGCTTTCATTTTGCAGGTGGAACATTCTTCTAATCGGTGTTTTATGCATGAGGTCGGAACCTTAATCCATCTGTGTTTTGTGTGTAAGGATGGAACCTTGATTTTCGGCGTTCGGGCTTTGGGGGAAAAGAGGAGTGGCTCATTAACATTCTTCCGACGGCCAAAATCTCGAAGACGGAACGTGGCGTTATAACCCTTCTAGAAATTTTCTTGGCATGGATTGTGTTCTTTTCATGCCTCCTCGTGAGCTCTTCCTCCATGTGGCTTAATGTGTGGCACTTGAGCACTTGGTCTCGACCGACTCATGTCATATCGTGGGTGTTTGGCCCTGGTACTCCCATGGATTCTCTCCTTGGAGTTTTGTATGAGTTTTCTTGTGACTAGGCATGACAGACAGATGGCCTTTTTTTTCCACCTGCACTTTCGGTAGCTAAGGGCGTATAAAATATGAGAATTAAGCTACCGAAATTCTGCACTTTCGGTAGTTAAACGCTATGAATTTTTCCCTCCAAAGCTCCCGAAAGAAAAAATTTCAATATTTGTTCCAACACTCCCAATAATTGATTTGTAGTGTTTTGGATCTACAACTTTGGACTCATCATCCTTGCTTAGTTTGCATCCAACTGTCATAGGTGTACTAACAGGTTTGCAATCTTGTAAGTGGAATCTGTTAAGCATATCTTTAACATACTTAGACTGATGGATAAAGAATCTTCTTTTGGACTGTATTATTTGTAATACAAGATGATGCAGGAGCATCGTCAGAAAGCACACATGGTAGGAAAGCTCGGAGCCTGGGAATCATTTCGGAATCTCAAACGTTGGGAGTTACTGTGAATCTTTTGGAGCTGAATGGAAAAAATGAAAGAAGATCAAATGCTTGGGAGCGGATGATCATGAGTGATCAGAGATTTTCATTCTGAGTCTTGAATGTAACTGAACATAGGTAGCAGTTAGAGTTTTTTTTCATTTTATGAGGTAGATGAGTAGTCGGGGGGAACCCTAAGGACCCTCTGAGAAAAATAGAGATTTTGTATTCCCAAATGAGGCTTTAGTGAGTTAGTAGAAATTTTTCAAGTTTTGAGTTATTGTTTTGATATCAGTTGTAACATACCCACTACGAAAATCAAAATTTTCGTCGATTCTTCGAGGATCAAAATCCCCGAAATACTCACGGGGGCCTAGCGTCAACTAGTTCCTCATATGTTCACCTTCGATTGTTTTCAAAACCTATATTTCATATAGGAGACATCCCTTTTGGCAATACCTTCTCATTTGCAGAGCTGATATTTGTCTCACCGAGATAGGTTTTTGGATCACTTGAAGGGTTATCTTTTTCCCTTCTTTACTTACACATTCTAAGGTTTTATGGTAACAGTCCAATCTGGCTTTATGGACAGCTAGCCAGTCCATACCAATCAACAGATCATACGATCCCAGGGGTAACAAGTTAAGGGTCGTTTGGGTGGGGAATTCACCCAACATTAATTGGCAGGCTGGTATGACCTCTGCTATCCTTCGTTTGATGCCAGTGGCTAACTATACCAACCATGGCTTGGTATGTTTTTGTGGCTATAGTTTACACTTATCAATAGCTTTAGGGGCTATGTAACTCAAATTTGAACCAGAGTCAATTAAAACAGACACTAGATGGTTGGAAATCATACCTTCTATTTCCACTACTAAAGCTTGGTGGTCGGCTTGGTTATTATCCAAGGTTGCATAAATTTGTGGCACACTCCTGGCCACATCATTGATGGTGGTAGTTTCCTGGATGTTATAAATCCTTCGACTATTATGTTGTTGGTGTGGACAATCTCTCAATAGATGTTCTTCTCCGCAACCCCAACATTTCAAAGGTTCTCTCTTTGGGTTATCAGTCTTCACTGATATGGGTCCAGAAGTTTTATTTCCGCTCAAGGAGGGAAAATTTTGCTGGTGCATACTCTGGACTGGGAAGCTCATTCTTGGGTTCTTATTATAGTTCAAGATACTGTTGAATCAAGGGAGGCTTACGGACATCGATATCTCTTTGGAGGGAAACTTGCCATTCGCTAGCCCTGTCGGGGTTCGATGTTTCCCTGTTTCAAGCTTCGGGGTTTGTAGAGTCGAAAGACTCGACATTCTGGTAGCACTGAGTTGCGAAGTGCAAAGAGACACCGTATTGGTTCGGCCCGTAGTCATGACCCACAAGCACATGGAGGTGAACATATGAGGAATTAGCTGATGCTAGGCCCCTATGAGTATTTCGGGGATTTTGATCCTCGAAGAATCGACGAAAATTTTGATTTTCATAGTGGGTATGTTACATCAGCTATAGCCATTTACTTTTGAATGAATATGACAGAGGAAAATTGACCCAAATGCATAGTACTATTATTGTTTGCAATTCTCTGTTATTGAGGTTTCACAAATGAATGAAATTCATTATGAATGGATGAAACTATGAATGTTAGTATAAGTTTCAGTCGTTTCTCTTCTGTTGAGTGAGTGCAAGGTGTGCACACATAACGCAAGGAGTGCATGATGGGATCTGTTTCGATTCCGAAGCTCAGAAGAGATAGCATGAAACTTCCCCTTTGCAAGGAGTGCAAAGCGACTACTGCAAGGTCTTCACAGTCACCTGCAAGGACCAAGTCTTGCGTAAGAATTTGATGCAAGGAGTGCACAGATTTGGAATTCGGCTAAGTGTCGAAGGGAATCTGTAAGAGTCAAAGCCGTGAAACATGAAATCCTGACTTGATCACAACCATTGATCCAAGGAAATATATGGACCATCAATCTAGCACCATCGTGATTTCAGATATCGGGAGAATGGAGGTAAGGAGACTCCCAAAGTCACGAAACGTGAAATCCCAAATCGATCTAAGCCATTAGATCATGGGGATTCATGAGTCATCAATCTGACTTTCACAAATATCGACATTTCGGGGATCGAGCAAACAGAGGTGAAAAATCTTTCTACTTCACGATATGTAAAATCGTGAAATCCCGATACGTGAAAAGGAGAGACGAGCCGCTAGATTTTGGGGATTGTGGACCATTGATTCGGTGCTCTAAAATATTGGCATTTCAGGAGTCGAGAGAACATAGGTGAATCGCATCAGGAATTCCTGATACGCGAAATCCCGATGCGCTTGAGAATTGAGCCTCAGGTCATGGTGAATGGTCACATGGACAGAGGCCAAGGGAGGATATAGGGACTGTTAAATCTCTTATTGACATTTTGGGAGTTGGGGAGTCAGGGTTGACTCGTTCACAAAGTCCTGACATGTGAAATCGCGATGCACCTTTCGCATAGGCGTGCAGTCACAGCCCATGGTCGCGGGGAGGTGAGGCTCGCACTTGGTTCTTAGTCACCCAGGCGGAGTGTCGTAAAGGACTTGTGGATTTCAAATGGGATTCCAGTAGGGAATCGAGAGATTTGTTCCATCTCATTAGAGTTAAGAACGATCCTTAGACCAGGAGGTCAGTGGACCCTGCCGAGGTAGGGGCTCTGCATCACAAGAAATAAATTCAGGTCACCAAGCAAGGACATTTCAAATTCTTGCTGCATCATCCTAGCAAAGTCCTTACTCATTTTTTCATCATCACTTCCAAATATAATATCATCAACATATACTTCCACAATAATTATGTTATTACCAATAATTTTGCAATAAAGATTGTTGTCTATTGATCCCCTTTTGAGGCCTTGTTTTTGTAAATAAGAATCTAGCCTTGCATACCATGCTCTAGGTGCTTGTTTTAGCCCATAGAGTGCTTTATTTAGTTTACAGACATAGTCTCCTTTGTTAGTTAATTTAAATCCTTTTGGTTTCTTAATATAGACTTCCTCTTCTAAGTTTCCATTGAGAAATGTTGACTTGAAATCCATTTGGTATACTTTAAATTTTTTGTAGATGGAGAAAGCTAGGAACATCTGAATTGCCTCTAATCTGGCCACAGGTGCAAATGTTTCTTCATATTCTACTCCTTCAACTTGAGCATATCCTTTACATACCAATCTGGCTTTGTTTTTTATTACTTGCCCATTCTCATTCATTTTGTTTTTATACACCCATTTAGTTCCAATGACATTTTTGTTTTTTGGTCTTGGAACTAGTTCCCAAGTTTGATTTTTTTCAATTTGGTCCAATTCTTCATTCATATCTTTGACCCAATTCTTGTCTTTACATGCATATTTGATTGAGATGGGATCAATATGTGACAACGATGCTATTTATGTTTGCTACAGTAGTTGTCTTCTTGTGTGCACTCCATCATTCATATCTCCAATAATCAGTTCTTCAGGATGATTCTTTTGAGTCATCCTTGAGGATGTCTTTGTGTCTCTTATTGGGAATTCATCTCTTATCTCTTCTTGAATATTTTCTTCGTCTTCACTCATATGCATATCATCATATTCCCTTTCTTTACTCTCTTCTACTTCTTCTACTTGTGTGCCAATTGTCTCATCATCATCTTCATCTTCACTTTCAAGTATAGTCTCTTGATTTTTTATCCTTAACATTTTTAGGTCATCCACCTTGAAATTTGCACTCTTAACAATCATATGTGATCTAATATTGTAGCATCTGTATACTTTCTTGTTAGAAGCATATCCAAGAAAAATACCTTCATCAGATCTGGCATCAAATTTTCCAAGATTCTCATCAAGTCTTTTGATGTAGCATTTACGTCCAAAGACCTTGAAGTATTTTACCGATGGAGCTCTTCCAAACCATAGTTCATAAGGATTTTTATCACTATTAACCCTAAGCTGACCTCTGTTCAATATGTATATCGTTGTCCTCACATCTTCCCTCAAATATCCATCAGACAATTTTGCTTCATTAAGCATAGTCCTTGCAGCCTCTTGAACTCTTCTATTCTTTCTCTTAGCAGTCCTGTTTTGTTGACGTGTTCTGGCAGTAGAGAATTGTCTTTTTATTCCATGGGTTTCACAGAAGAGATCAAACTCTTTTGAGGTGAACTCAACACCATTGTTTGATTTAAGACATTTTATTTTTGTCTCCTTTTCATTTTCAACAAGGGTTTTAAAGGCTTTGAATTTGTTAGGTGCTTCTGATTTTTCCTTGAGAAAACATATCCAACCCATTCTAGTAAAATCATCAATGAACAACATAAAGTAAGACTCACCTTGTAAAATCTTGTTCCTTGTAGGTCCACAAAGGTTAGTGTGAACAAGCTCTAAAGGTTTTGAGGTTGTGTATTATTTTGCTTTGAACCTTATTCTAGTTTGCTTCCCTAGTTGACAATGTCTACACATAGTATTTGAGGCGTTTATGATCTTTGGCAAGTTTCTTACTGCACCAAGATTGTTGGCTTTTACTAGATTGTCAAAGTTAATGTGCCCCAACCTTCTATGCCATATCCAACTTTCATCTACTAGATTTATATGCCATTCCTCATTCAATTTTGCATCTAGTATATATACATTTTCGGGAGTTCTAGGAGAATTACCAACTAATTTTCTCGTTTCTTCTCTCCTAATCTCACATTTATGGGAATCAAATATGTAGAAGTGCTCCTGATCACAGGTGTTCTTGACACTTAATTGATCTGTAGGATCTTTTAATGACTATGGTTGAGTTTTTAATTTGCATGTGTTAATTAACCATATGAGAAGCTTAATGAAAGAATGAGGAAATAAGAGGAATTATGACAGCCATATACACATATGCAGATCTGAAATGAAATAATAAGCAGCAAACCATAACACGAGAATTGAGAACGAAGTTCGGCACAACGTTGCCTACGTCTCTGGGCCTTTGTCTCTGTGGGGGAGGCTTCTTTATTTTTGTTCAAAAGCTCAAAAATACATTGCAAAAGTGTCAATTGGCTACAAGACTAATCTAGTCATGTTCTTCCAGATCTCTAGAACCCAGCAAAGAAAACAACACGCAAAATGGATGTCCGGAGCTCCCAGAAATGGCCCGCAAGCGTCTGCTCCTCAATAGCTTCCTTGCATAAGACTGGCTTTGGCTTGGCTTCCCTTCAGCATAACTCTTCTCTGACTCCTCCATAGCCTCAAACATGCCTGTTTTTTATAGATTTGAAGTTGGTTATCTATCCCCAACATCCTCCCAAAATTTGGGCTCCAAAAATGCCCAATATCTCCCAAAAATGAATTAAATCCATTAATAATAGGCATAATATCAATGAAAATCAGAACTATAGCAAAACAAACCCAAAATTTGTATAATAATAGGCGCAGCCCCCTTCGGCATGCACTCTGGGTCATATGGGTGCCCCCATGTGGCCAGGCTCCTCCAGGCTCGCTAACCCCCCTGTCTGGTTGGCTCCTAGTTTTCGGTGCGTGGATAGAACCGCGGGCTTAACCGACTAACCCCCGCACCCAAAATGGTGGATAGGCCCCTGGTCCTATGGGATCCAAGGGCTGGTCCCTATCGTGACCCCCGCTGCATTAAACCTCTGCGCTCCCAGTTATATGGGCGGTCACCGTTGTGTGTTAGTGCCGAGGGCTGGGGCTAAGCCCCGGCCCTTTCCGCCTCCGAATATAACTTTAACCAAACTCAAATAATTTTATTGCCATATGACTGTTAAGTCACACCTGTGGGGTGGGCGGTTAGCCCGGTCCTGCTATTCCACAGCCCGGAGGAGAGGTCGGGGGTTTGACCCCAGTGAAGACCATAAACTTTTACACAAACCACGAGCCAACCACAGGGTGCCACGTGGCAGCCCATGACTGGGCCACGTGGCACATCAACAACCAAACAAAAAGCGCCAAGTGTCGAATGCTGACTCGTCCACGTATCTTCCATGTACCCTGCCACCTGTCACCGTACCTGCCCAATCATCCTGCAGACGTCATCCCTACCACATCAGCCTATGCCACGTGTCACCCTTACAGTGGTGACATGTGTCACCCTCTGACTGGTCCAATTATTTGTTGTACGCCACATCACCTGCCACATGTCATCTCCAGGAGCTGCCATGTCATCTGTGCAGTCGTACGGCCTGTACAGTCAGCCTGCCACGTGGCACTATACGGACTGTACAGTCATCCCCTTTTTTTACCTGTTTGGGTTCTCGGATAGAACGTGATATCTTTCGTGTATAGAGCCCATCTGACGAAGTAAATATATGGCTAGAATCAGGAAGACGAGACGGATGCAATGGCATTGGTTTCATCAGATTCTGAACACTTTCATTTTTTAGCCTTTTTGAACCCTGTCAGGCTTTTGGATCCGATTCTGGATCACACCTTCCCACTAAAAGACCTTTTGGTCCCCAAAAGGTTACTGACTAGTCAACAAGCTCAGGATAGGCCACCCGGCTTGTCTTCTGTCTCTGAACTCTGTCCTGTGCACCTGTCTCATCAAGATCAACTGTAACACAATCATGACAACTGACAGCATATTGTTAGCCATTTGAACCCTGTTACATCTTTACTGAAGCCACTATCATCCATGTAGAAAACATTACTAATGACAGCATCAAAAAGACAACTGCAAATGAGCTGATATACTTGAAATATTTGCACGACATGAGCTTATCTTGAAGCAACTTATGATTGATTTTCCATTCAACAATCATTTCTTATTCTTGCTTAAGATCGATTACTTCATTTGAAACAATTTCTAGTTTGTTGCTTGCTTGCACTGCCTTCTTTAATTGTTCCATTGTTTGAAGTGTTTTATTTGCTTTAACATGACGAGCATGAACCACATAATCTTGACCTACTTTAGTGAATT
Organism: Picea engelmannii; assembly: GCA_009831015.1. NCBI lineage: Eukaryota > Viridiplantae > Streptophyta > Pinopsida > Pinales > Pinaceae > Picea > Picea engelmannii. Next base: position 291,231 of record ML790135.1, on the reverse strand, counting down.
GATATTGATTCTTTGTCCTATAGAAGATTGCCTTATGATCATATAAGTATGGACTACCTAAGACCATTCCACATTCTCTTAACGGCACTACATCACATGTTACCTCATCCACATACTCAGATGAAATTGCAAATTTGATTGTGCACTACTTTGTTATGTGCATTTGATGATGACTGCTTATCCATTTAAGTGTGTAAGACTTATGATGAGTTTGTGTTTTTAATCCCAATTGCTTAACCAATTCTTATGAGATTAGATTAGATTGAGATCCACTGTCGATTAATGTGTCTATCTTAGTGTGTCACGTGATTACCCTTATATGAAACAAGTTGTTTCTACAATCAATGCCTTCACCAATTTTACCTGTCATACCAACCAATGAGATCTTTGATTCATCACCTGAATCCGATCCCAAGTCTGTGGGTTTTGTTGTCATTGCCACTGTCTGCGTTCCCTTCTTTTCCTTGAACCACTTTGGCCTCTTCTCGGGATGCAACTACCAACATTTGTCCTCATCATGTCCCTCTTTCTTGCAATGCTTGCAAGAGGACTTTCCTTCCTTCCTCGTCATTGCATTTGCATTCTTGCCATACCTTTTCCTCTTATCCTCTTTCCTTGAAGATGATGATTCCCCTGACACACCTACTTTCCCTGCTTCAATATACGTAGCTTGAACAGAAACCTCATCAAGTTTAGTGGGTCCAAACATGAAAACAGTGTTTATAATATGCACAAGTAAACCTCCTATATACTTCATAAGAGTTTCTTGTGTTTGTAAAGGGATATCTAACATTAATGCCATTTTTCGAAATCCATCGGTGTATTCTTGCACTGTTTGTCCTTTTCTTAGTTTTAAATATTGCCATTCAATTAATTCTTTTTCTTTATAACCCAAAGGATAGAATTGTTTCCTAAGTGCAGAAATGAAACTCTTACATGATGGAAATACCTTACCCACTTGTTGCGTTCCATTTTGCAACTTACTTTGCCACCATATGAGAGCTATACCTGCAAGTCTAAAAGATTCCAACTTGATTTGTGTGGCCTCATCTTTGATCTATTGTACACTGCAGTATACCTCCATCTGCCTGATCCAATTGTCAAGTTTTTCTACATTTACTTCACCATCATATATGGGCAACTCAAATTTAACATCAAGTTTTAACAATGGCATTTCATTTTTATTATTATGAACATTTTTCTTTCCATTAGATTTAGAACTTGAACTTGGAGAAGAAGGAGAAGAAGGAGGTGATGATGGAGGTGAAGGAGGAATCTGGGGATGATCCTCTTCCTCTTCACTTTTTCCCTTTGAAGATTCACCCAAAACTGGTCTCTTTCGTTCCAAGTATTCCTCTTACACAACTTTCACCATCTCCGACATAGCAAGGAATGTTTTCCAGAACTCCTTCTCAACCTGAGAAATCCCTTCTTCCGATGCCATCTTCTCACTGTGAGAAGCTCTCTTTCTCAATCCAATTAATGGATTCTCTGCAACAAGCTCACCTTCACCATGCTGTAGCTTTTCCCTAGTTAACATGCAAAACTCAAATCCAAACGTCAACTAGCTCTGATACCACTTGATCCGTAGGATCTTTTAATGACTATGGTTGAGATTTTAATTTGCATGTGTTAATTAACCATATGAGAAGCTTAATGAAAGAATGAGGAAGGAAGAGGAATTATGATAGCCATATACACATATGAAGATCTGAAATTAAATAATAAACAGTAAACCATAACATGAGAATTGATAACGGAGTTTGGCACAACGTTGCCTACGTCTCCGGGCCTTTGTCTCTGTGGGGGAGGCTTCTTTATTTCTGTTCAAAATCTCAAAAATACATCGCAATAGTGTCAATTGGCTACAAGACTAATCTGGTCATGTTCTTTCAGATCTCTAGAACCCAGCAAAGAAAATGGCACGCAAAATGGATGTCTGGAGATCCCAGAAATGGCCCACAAGCGTCTGCTCCTCAATAGCTTCCCTGCATAAAAATGGCTTTGGCTTGGCTTCCCTTCAGCATAACTCTTCTCTGACTGTCCTCCATGGCCTCAAACGGGACTGGTTAGTTGGTTATCCATCCCCAACTTCCTCCCAAAATTTGGGCTCCAAAAATGCCCAATATCTCCCAAAAATGAATTAAATCCATTAATAATAGGCATAATATCAATGAAAATCAGAACTATAGCAAAAAAAACCCAAATTTTGTATAATATAGGCGCAGCCCCCTTCGGCGTGTGATCTGGGTCATATGGGTGCCTCCATGTGGCCAGGCTCCTCTGGGCGCACTAACCCCCTGTCCGGCTGGCTCCTGGTTTTCGACGCGTGGATACAACCTCGGGCTTAACCGACTAACCCCCGCGCCCAAAATGGTGGATAGGCCCCTGGTCCTGTGGGATCCACCCGGGATCTAAGGGCTGGTCCTTATCATGACCCCCACTATGTTAAACCTCCATGCTCCTGGTTATATGGGCGGTCACCGTTGTGTGTTAGTGTCGAGGGCTGGGGCTAAGCCCCGGCCCTTTCCGCCTCTGAATAGAACTTTAACCAAACTCAAATAATTTTATTGTCGAATGACTATTAAGTCACACCCATGGGGCGGGCGGTTAGCCTGGTCCTTCTAGTCCATAGCCCAGAGGAGAGGTCAGGGGTTCGACCCCGGTGAACACCATAAACTTTTACACAAACCACGAGCCAACCACAGGGTGACACGTGGCAGCCCATGACTGGGCCACGTGGCACATCAACAACCAAAAAAAAAATGCCAAGTGTCAAATGTTGACTCATCCACGTATCTGCCACATACCCTACCACCTATCACCGTACCTTCCCAGTCAGCCTGCTGACATCATCCCTGCCATGTCAGCCTGTGCCACATGTCACCCTTACAGTGGTGACATGTGTCACCCTCTGACTGGTCCAATTGTTTGTTGTATGCCACATCACCTGCCATGTGTCATCTCTAGGAGATGCCACATCATCTGTATGTCTGTACGACCTGTACAGTCATCCTGCCACGTGGCACTGTACGGACTGTATAGTCATCCCTTTTTTTTACCTGTTTGGGTGTTCGGACAGAACGTGATATCTTTCGCGTACGGAGCCCGTTTGACGAAGTAAATATATGGCCAGAATCAGGAAGACGAGACAGACGCAATGGCACTAGTTTTGTCAAATTCCAAACACTTTCATTTTTTAGCCTTTTTGAGCCCTATCAGGCTTCTAGATCCGATTCTGGATCATTAATAGACTAGGTTTTAGTATTTCAACAAGTAGCACATTTTTGGCTTTGTCTTTTCCCAAACTCACAGTACCTTTCCCAAGTATGTTACCTGAAGCATTGTCACCAAATGTAACTTTACCCTTTTGTTTCTTTAAGTCTAAAAACTTGTCCTTGTTACCTATCATATGTTTTGAGCACCCACTGTCAACATACCAAAGGGCTTCTTTATCTTGAGATTTTAAGGCAATAAGACATTCCTTTTTTGATGTTTTTTCTCTCCAAAGTTTCTTTTTCTCTTTAATGAACTTTGGTTGTTTTGAAACTTCCATTAATATGCAATTAATGGCCTTATGTCCATAGTTATGGCATCTTACGCATTCTAGGTCCCCTTCTTTGAGAGGTGAAAAGGAGTTATAGAGTCTCCTTTTAACTCGATTTATTGCTTGTTTATATTTAAGGTTATAGTTCTTAACCGTTAGATCTTTTATTCTATATGATCTACAATTCATAGCTTTGTGTCTGAAATTAGAGCATGCAAAGCAATAACCAAAGAATATGCAAGGATACCTGTTTTGATAAACCTTCTTTGGTATTGTCTTGTTTTCCTTCTTGATGGGTGGTAGTCCTCTGGAGTTCTGGTCATTATTTGTCTTCTCTTTGTTTTTCTTCTTGAATGTACTAAGGAGAGCATCTGCATAAGATTTTGAGTTGACTTGGATTTATTCTTGAGAACAACCTATTCCATTTTTATTACCTGAATCCCTTTTTGTGGTAATAATCTTATCCAATATTTTAGAGCTATTCTCATATCTTGTTTAAATGAGTTTTGTATCCAATTCTTTTCTTAGGTGAACTATTTATGCCTCCATTCTTTCATAGGTTATTTTTTTTTCTTTAAGAGACTTTTCTAGACTTTATTCTATCCTATTTGCTTCTAGGATTTGGTTTTTCAAGTTTCTCATGAGTTTTTCCATCTCCTCTTCTTTTTGTTCATGTTTTTCCTTTTGTTCAACTATAAAACTTTTCAGCTGTCTATATCTGGTTTTGTATTTTCTTAATTCATCCAAAGCACTAATAAGTTCTTCTTCCATATTAACTTATGCTTCATCTTCTAACTCTTTCTAATGTTTAATGTCTTCTATATCATTAGACTCTTCAATACCTAGAAAAAGGACTTCATCATCATCACTGTCACTAGGCTCCGATGAACTATTGTTTTCTTCTTTTGAGTAAAAGTTATTTTTCCCATTGTAAAACTTTTTCTTGTAGTTGGGTTTTTTCTTTTTCTTGTACTATTTGATTTTGTTTTCTTCATCTTCAGGGTCATCCTTGGGATAGGGACACTTGGCTGAAAAATGGTCAACCTTGCCACAATTAAAATATTTGAAAGGCAACTTGCCTTTGTACTTCCCTGATCCTTTCTGAAGTTTTTTAATGAAATTTGCTTCTTCCACATCATATTCTTCATCATGGATGGATTGAAGTTTCTGCTTCTAATTCTTTGTTTTCTTGAGTACCTTGAAGGCTGCCTCTCCTTGTGAGTGATTCTCATGACCTAATATTAACTCATAGGTTGTGAGGATTCCATACAATTCATCCATGGTGAGATTATCTAGATTTTCTCGATCTTCAAGAGAGGACACTTTAGGATTGTATATAATAGGTAGTGTTCTTAGAATATTTTAAACTAGCTCATTGTTTGATACTTCTACTCATAATCCTCTGATTGAATTAATAATATTATTGACTCTTTCAAAGTACTCGGAGATACTTTCCTCATCTTTCATTTTTAGGCCTTCATATTGTAATTTGAGAGTCTGGAGTTTGGCCTTCTTAACCTTGGTATCTCCTGCATATATAGTTTCCAATTTATCCCAGAGTTGTTTTTCATTATTACATTTTAGTACCTTAGCAAGGCTTTTCTTACTCAGTCCATCTTGTAGTGTGTTTAAGGATTTAGCATGTTCCCAAAAAAATTTCTTGTCTTATGCTTCTATGGGCATGGCTTTTGGAACATCATATCCCTTTTCAACTAATGTCCATACTTCCAGTCCAATGGACATTAGATAGATTTTAATTCTAACACTCCAGAATACATAGTCGTCACCATTAAACAGGGGCATGTTTGATGACATCTTCAATTGTTGATCCATTCTGATGTATATTCCTCTTCAAGTGATTTAAACCTTTTGTGAAGAGACCTTCTCTGATACCAATTGAATGACCAAATCCTGTCACTGAGAGGGGGGGGGTGAATCAGTGACACAATAATTTTATCAATTTTCTTTTATTTATGCAAACAAAATTTTGTTACAATATTTTATTGTGGAACCCAATTGGGAAAAACCACAAATGCTTTTCTATTAACTGCAAAATTTGTTTTACATGCTATATAGAAGGAATATATTCTTCCTTTTTTATCAACACCAATTGATCAAGATGCACCCACACCCTTGTTCACCAACACCAACTGGTAGGAGGCAATGACCCCCTATTTAGTCAGCTACAACTGACAAGGAAGCACCAACTCCCTCTGTAGGCACCAACCTGCCCTTGCACCACACAACCACCCTTATTTTTTGAATCTAGACAAACTTCTATATCAAGTATTTACTGTGTCTCTCTTTGCTTCTCTGATTTAATATATTCTCTGATTTAGACTACAGAGACACATTTCTTCTCAACACTCTTCCTCGTTTATATATTCTTCAAAACGGTGTGAGAGTGATACACTTTGTCCCTTGGTTTTGAACCATCGCACCTCTTTGTTTAACTTAACCATAATCATTGATTATTATTTTTACTATGAAGGATTTTCGTAAATTGATCACATATGGATCAATTTCATCCTTTAAGCTCGATCCTGAATCTATGTTATTTTCACAGAAACCGAATTCTACAGAGGCTCTTCATTCAAACCATTACATGTGATCGAGCATTACAGAACCATAGGCTTACCAATTACAATGACATATTGTATTGTCATTTAAATCTCTTATATCATATGTCCAACAATGGTGACCAAATGCTAGGCCAAATGAGTGTTTGAGCTCTTATAAAATCAATGGTCACGATTCAATCTTTTGATGAAATGGACAACTAACGGAACTTCGCCCTTCAGAACTTTGGAATTTCAAATTTTCAAACTTTCGAATTAGGTCGAACGGTTTATTTCACGGAAACAAATAAATGGTCAGATTTGATCCTTACACTCAACCTTTCATTATTTAATCTGATGGCTAGGACTTAATTAAGCATCGTGATGCATGGGCACCATTTACTCTGGGAATTTGGCTATTTCAACTTATGCTATCCTTCCACTGTAGTATATCGACGGATGAGAATGCTCCCAAAGTGTTTCTTTAGATCGAATGAACCATGTCTACTTCAGGATTTTGTCCTTTGGGACTTCGAAGATTTTGTCATTTGCCAATGGTGAAACTCCCGAAGTAATTCTTCCAGAGTGACGTAACTTATTGACGTCATGTGTTGACATGGCACGAGCCAATTTCCTGTTGACACATGTCATCATTTGATTATGCCATGTGTACTTGTTGATGTGGTCTACCATGTTTCCTTGCTGACGTGGTCTGCCACACGACCTTACTGACGTGATCTGCTATATGTCTTTGTTGATGTGGTCTACTGACGTAGATGTCCCACACGCCCTTGTTGATGTGGTCTGTTGACATGGTTAGAACTAGCGAGTTGTTTAATTCTTATTTCACTCTCCGCAACTCATCCCTGTCGTTGATCTGACTTGCAAATCCGACGATCATGATCCTCCAACGGTCCTCAAGCCCACGATCACTCATATGACCGACGTTCGTAATATGAGACGATCAACAAGGTCAATTTCTTGATCGAATGGCTGTTGAGGCTTCTCACCCTAAGCTTACGCTTTTCCTTCGAAGCTTTGATCTCTGCGTACTGTTCGCTCCTCCTCCTGAGCTTATGCTTTCGATTTCTGCATATTGTTTGACATTTTCTGCTAACTGGTATGTTGTTGACATCAATGAAAATCTCATCTATGGTAAATCATCACATCGACTGTTGACATCAATGACAATATGTCCAACATCATGGACCTACAAGTCCATTTACTTGTACACCTAGTCGATGACATTGAATTGGCGGGTGTCATATAAACGAGGTGGATGTTTTTCTTTGAGAGATATATGAAAACACTAAAAAGATATTTCCAACAAAAGGCACATCCATAGGGTTGCATGGCTGAAGGGTATGTATTGAATGAAGCATTTTTATTCCTATGTGAATTCCTTGGTAAGGATTTTGAAGATGGGCCACGCTTATGGGATGAAGAACGAGCATCAGATATTATTGATGGAGAAAAAACACAATCTAATGGTGTTCAAGTAGAAATTATTATGATAAAAAAAGAGAATTAGTGTTAGAAGAAAGGAAACAATTTAAGAGATCAAACCCAAGAAATACCCAATTTCATACTGATCTACAAGGGGAATGGGGAAAATATTTCACACTAGAATGGGTTAATGAACAAATTCAAAATCAAATAGAAGACACGGGTATAGATTCAAACATAACAGAAGATGAAATCAACATGTCTAGAGGATGTGAAAGAAAGGTACAGTTGGAATTTTACAAAATGTTGTTTCCTTACAGTTTTGATACTATTAACTATTTTAATATTCATCATTTTATTTGTTTTAACCGAAATAAATGGTCTTTCACCGACAAGGAAATATCCAACAATTTGGGCATATGATTGACATTATCATGTAGAACATGTAGATGTAAAGAGACGATCCTTCGATTGTGGCATCATGGTTGACTTCAAGCAATCCAGTCGATCAAGCTCAAAAGATAAGAATATTATTGAAGGAAATCTATAATATGTTGGGACAATACAAGAAATTATTGAGTTGGATTATCACTCTTTTAAATGTTGTATTTTTAAGTGTAGATGGTATGAAGCATTTGAGAGGACACGAAGGCATGATACCCATAGTGGATTGTTTTCTATAGATTCCTCGAGGTTCCTACCGGAGGATAAGGAGCCTTATGTTCTACCAATTCATTGTGAGCAGGTATTTCATTAACTCAAACTGCAATAAGCAGTAGTGATCAATAATGTATTAATACATTATTTATTGTGAATATATACATGTGTTTATGAATCAATAAAATTGTTATAACATACGTCTAATATATGTATGTACTCGTTCATGTGTAGGTATTTTTCTATGAAGATATTATGGACCCGAAATGGTTGTTTTTCATACATTATGATCCAAGATTAAGGCATGTATTTGACGATGCATTAGTGGATACTGAGCAAAACAATGATGGCGAACAAAATGAGAGAGATGGATTAGAGAACATCGAAGAATTTAACATCCATGATGATGTTGAAGATGGTTATGTTTAGGAACAAGAAGACAACAATCCAAATTTAGATGATGTTATGGAAGACAACCGTATGGATGGTATACAAAATGATGATCCAAATACATTTGGTAACAATATGGATGATCTACAGTCAAATTTCAATGACGATGAAGGTAATGCAGATCAAGATGAGGATGATGATAATATTAACTGCTTGAAACATCATATGAACATTGACAATGATACACTAGATGACATTGTTGCAGACAATGATGTTAATGACCAAGACTTCTAGATTTCATAATTATTTGTAATCCATGTTTAAAAAATGATGATTCTTATGGCCTAGTCTTTGAAATAGTTCAATATTATTTGTGTCAATACAAATCACCTATTGCAATATCATTAAAGTGTTCAAGATATGGTATGAATTGTTGGCAGAACAAAATAGGATTACTTGTATGCTTCTTCCATCCATTTCATATCAACATATGTTCATGAAGACACAAAAGTTAATAAAATATTAATTAAATATGCAAGTATCTCAGAATGATTTGAATAAGCAACTTTGTTAACTTCATTATTTTTATATTGTTTGCATTTTAATGTTGGGCATAAATTTTTTATTAAGTTTTATTAAGAACTAAACATAAAATAATTAAACAAAATAAACGATTTTAATCACCCAGAATTAGGTAAAAATTTAATAAATTAAAGTTCAATTTTAATTTCCTATTTCATATCAAAATTACATCGATAATCAATCTCAATGATTTCATTGAGTCTTAATTAAACCCTCCCATATGGTTAATTCTTTCGCCTAGTCTAACCATGTAAAATTTCATTGCATATAGTCACTTTTTGAAGAAATTTCAACATTGGCCCCATTCACTACTCATTGTGTCGGGTCAGTTGATGACATTACAGATGAGCGTTCGAAGAAATTTCAACGCATGCAGTAACAGTTTGAAGAAATTTCAACTTTGGCCCCATTCACTGATCATCGTACAACATCAGTGGATGACATTGGTGATTGGCGTGTTGGAAGAGGTTCCATGAAATTTCAAGAGAGTTCTGACAAAGACATAACTCCCTTAACCCCTGATCCATTGATCCTTAAAGCCCAGTTAAGCCCTAATCCTTAATTAACCCTTAAGCCCTCAAGCTTAGTTAATCAATAATCCCTTAACACAAAAGCCCTAAATCCCCTAACCCCTAATCCACTGACCCTTAAAAACTTCTCACTAATCCCTAACACCTTAATCCATAAACCCCTATGCACTAAGCACTTAAACATTGATCCTCTAGCCCATAATCCCTAATCCATTAACCATTAAACTACCTAACTCGTAAGCGCCAAATCCCTTAGCTTTTGACCCTTAATCCCTTAAACCCTAACCACTAATCCATTAACCCTTAATCCTTGTAACCCAAATCCCTAAATCCTCAAATCCCCTATCCATTTAACCCCCAGCACCTCAACTAATTAACTATTTAGGATAATCTGGATACATCTAGCGCTACTTCTGGTACAATTTTAGTATTTAATGAGGTTCAATGTGACTCTTGGCCTTCCGCCTTCCCCGTGAACTTTCTCATTACAATGTTTGTATTGTAACCTTTGTAATGATGAGTAACAAAGACAGTGGTTACACTTCGAATTTTGCCTCTAGCACAAGTGGGCCATCATGGATTTTGGCTATAGTGCCTCTCACCCACCATAATGACTAGTTTGGACATTGAAACATCTTGGTTGTCCAAGTTTGATAATCAATCATCATGGGGTTCAAGCCTCCTCTTCATCCATTTGATTCAGATTCCTTTCACTACTTCCTTCTGCTATGACAATTGATGTTGTCCTTAATGATATATCGTCCTTGGATGTAGATCACACTGTAAGTATGTTGAGTGCATTCCCATCTCAGCATCAGTACCTAGCACCATATATCATTTATCGCATACCATCAAGGCATTGTATCATATAACCATGTCAAATTTTGACCTAAACCCTAACCCCTAAGCCCTTTACCCTTAAATCCTTAAGCCCTAATCCCTAAACCCTTAAGCCCTCAACTTTAGTGAATCACTAATCCCTTAACACAAAATATCTAAATCCCCTAACCCCCAAGACATTGACCCTTAAACACTTAAACACTAATCCCTAATCCCCTTAATCCATAAACCCCTATGCCCTAAGCACTTAAACATTAATCCCCTAGCCCTTAATCCCTAATCCATTAGCCATTAAACTACCTAAACCATAAGAGCCAAATCCCTTATTTCTTGACTCTTAATCCCTTAAACCCTAATCCCTAATTCTCTTAAGCTTTAATCCATGTACCCCAAATCCCTAAATCCCATAATACTCAAAGCCCCTATCCACTTAACCCCCAACACCTTAACTAATTAACTATTTATTCACATCTGACGCTAAACCCCATTCAAAGCTCATCGTGCGACATTGGTGGATGACATTGGCGATGTGTTGGAATACGTTAATCCATGACATTTTAAGAGAGTTTCGACAAGCATTCCATAGATCTGAATGACAAACGATGACAATGAGACTGCATGATGAACGTTGATGCAAATGTGGACGATATCAAATATTATGTGGGGACATCAGGTATCCTTGAGTCTTTCAACCCTCACATACCTTTAAGGCATGTATCTATTCTAACTGTTTCAAATTCCAATGCATGTACTAACAGTTTGAATAAATTTCAATGTTGGCCCCATTCACTGCTCACCATGCAACATCAATGGATGATATTGGTGATTGGCGTGTTGGAAGAGGTTCAATGAAATTTCAAGAGAGTTCTGACAAATCCCTAACTCCCCTAACCCTTGATCCATTGACCCTTAAAGGCTAGTTAATCCCTAATCCCTAATTAATCATTAAGCCCTCGACCTTAGTTAATCAATGATCCCTTAACACAAAATCCCTAAATCCCCTAACCCCTAAGCCATCGACCCTTAAACACTTCTCACTAATCCCTTAATCCATAAACCCCTATGCACTAAGCACTTAAACATTAATCCCCAAGCCCATAATAAATAATCCATTAACCATTAAACTACCTAACTCGTCAGTGCCAAATCCCTTAGCTCTTGACCCTTAATCCCTTAAACCCTAACCCCTAATCCATTAACCCTTAATCCCTGTACCCCAAATCCCTAAATCCTCAAAGCCCCTATCCATTTAACCCCCAACACCTCAACTAATTAACAATTTAGGCTAATTTGGATACATCCGGTGCTAAATCCGACACTACATCTGGTGCAATTTCTGGTGCTAACTGGAGTGCTAAATCGGGGACTAAGCAGGGCACAATTTTTGGCGCTAAAGGGGGTGTTATTTATAGTGCTAAATGGGGTGCAATTTTTGGCACTAAATAGGGAGCAATTTTCGACGCTATTAGCGCCTAATTTAGCATTGAAATTTTGTGTTTGGCACAAAAAAATCCATGAATAGCTCCATCCCAATAAATAGCGCCGACTTGTTCAAAAAATTGAAGAAAAATACACTTAAACCATCTTTGGAAGAAAAAAAGGGAGCAAATCACAGGGATTTGTTGTAGTGAAGGTTGGGCATGTTACACTTAGCTCGTGACTACCTAAATCCGTGTACAACTTACACATATTGTAGAGCATTGGACCATGTGACAAAATATTGTCTTCAACTACTTGTGAAATGATAGGCAAGGGGGAATCATAACCAAAATCCAAATCAGAATGTCAAAAATATATCAACCGAAAAAATGCAATGAAGGACCTAGAATTGTATTTGTTACGCGTGGAGGAACTAGAACAAGGGATGATGCGATGAATGGAGGAAGACAAGTGGAGCAATGGGTCAAGAAATCAATAGGACCTATGTCAACGTTTGACCCTCATCAAGAAAAAGAGACGTATCATAGGGAAATAAAAGAGATACCAGGACTGGATTGGGTAGCATCAACATCATATGCGCCTCATGTTTGTGATTGCACTATGTTAGGGAAGCCACTTGGGAAGGTAAGTACTCTAAGAGATTTCTTGAGAAGCTATGTAGAGTTGATGAAAGATGAAACTTCTCTAAATTCATTATGTGAAATGACTGATCATTGCGTGCAAGACAGGGAATTTCCTATCGCACAGAGGGTAGTAAATCAGATACTGTGAAAAAAGAGGACCAATTGAGAATTTATATTAAGTGCGTAGATTGGGGAATATGATGTGGATAACATTATTTTAGACTTGGGGTATGATGCGAATGTATTACCAAAGCAGACCTTGGAAATGATGGGGAAACCCATGTTAATTTGGTCTCCTATTGAGTTAAAGTTGGAAAACTAGCATAAGATAGTACCAATTGGTCGATTGACAGGACTACATGTGAATATAGATGGAGTGCGCAGTGTAGTAGATTTTGAAGTCATTGAGATCGTGGATGATAGTTAGCCATATCTAACACTCATGGGACTTGAATGGGCCTTTGATAATCAAGATATCACTCATCTGAAGAGGAGGGAAATGATATTTGAGGTAGGAGACTTGAAGGTTACTACACCATTGGACCCAACAAAAGGGAAAAGGTACATCGAGCCAGCTAGAGGGAATGGACTTGGCAACCTGTATAATATGACTACGTGGATGGATTATTATGTTAACCCCACTGCAGATGGTGCACTAAGTTGGATAAGCATTATCTCATGTGCATCGAATTCAAAGGAGGGTCTAAAACATTGGCAGTAGAGGATGCATGAATTATCAACTAGACGATGTGCACGCCTAACTCTATCATTGTGTTGGATTGGAACAAATCTATGTGATCCACCAAGGTATGATGGATTGACTGATATCAGTTTGTTTATAAATTCATTTTAGTCACAGGTACCCAAACAACAAAGGTCTTTGGCACTAAATGTTGTTATAAAATCTACTCCAGCCAGATGGTGGGTTGCACATAAAGAGGGAATGGAAGATTGGTTGTAGTGTATAAGATTGATGCAAATAAGGTTTGGTGTCGAGGTCGAGTATGTTGTGCAAAAGTATAGAGGGAAAAATGACCCAATAGGTCATGTTGAGAAGTGCAGAACCATATGTATTTTAGTATCGAAGAAGGAATGGATTGAGAGATTTATACACACACTGGATACAATTCCGAAGAAATGGCACCTGGAGATGGAAATGTGTAGAGAAACAACAAACTAGGATGAGCTAAATTAGAGGTTCAAGATAAATTTTACTTTTGAACATGAATCTCCACTAGTAGATGCAATTTTATAGGTCATTTGAACCAATATATTCTCAGAAGAAGGGTCGATGGAGGTGGTGCATGTGTTCAATGCGTACAGAGCTTCTATGAATGTCCATGAACTATTGGAGTATTACAATCTCGCTAAAGAAGAATATGATGAGGAAGATGCTAGGAATATGCAGGTGCCCAAAACTGATGGGGAACATGCAGTAGAAGGGCTAGAGTGTGAATCTGTTGTGTATACATAGCCAATAAAGACACGGAAAGTAAACATTGGGAAAACCGAGAATCCAAAGTTTGTGTAGATAGGAGATTATTGGAGTGATGAAACTATGGAGAAGATAGCATATTTATTGCGCAAGTATCAATATATATTCCCAACTACATTATATTAAATTAAGGGGATAGTTGTGGAATTAGGTGAGATGAAGATCCCTTTGAAACCAAGTGCTAAATCAGTGCGAAAGATACCTTGCAGGTTAAATCCGAAGTATAAAGAGAAGGTGAAAGAAGAGATAGATAAAATGCTAGCAGCAGGGATCATTGAACCAATGGTGGAATCATAATGGATAATTCCAATGGTAGTGCAAGATAAGAAAACAAGAGGAATTAGGATTTGTGTAGATATGAGGAAGTTGAATGATGCATGTCTACATGATCCATTTCCAACATCGTTAACGGATGAGATACTAGAGAATGTAGGAGAGGAGGAGACTTATTATTTCACAAATGATTTCTCAGGGTACCATCAGATAAATATTGCATAGGAAGACATGTATAAGACTACTTTGTGAAAGAGTGGGTAAGTTATCAATACACAGTGATGCCCTTTGGAATGAAGAATGCACCTACAATTTTTTCAAGAGTTGTGGTTGCAACTTTTAAGGAATTTATTCATAAGTTCTTTGAAGTGTACTTATATGATTGGATTGTGTTTAGTCTACTGAAGGATCACACATAAGTACTCATATTAATGTTGGATAGGTGTATACAATGTTAGATTTCACCAAATTTAAATAAATGTATTTTTTGCACACCTTTTGGAATCTTGTTGGGCCATGTGGTCTGCAAGCAAGGATTATTAATAGATCCTACCAAGATTACAGTGATTATGGATTTACAACCACCTACATCAGTCAAACATTTGAGGGAAACTCTAGGTCATTCAGGATATTACAAGAAGTTCATCAAAGGTTATGCGTAGATTACAACACCTATGGAGAAGTTGTTGAAGAAGGAGGCAAAGTTCTAGTGGAATGAGGGTTGTCAGAAGGGTTTGGACACCTTAAAGAAGAAAATAGTGACTGTGCTAATTCTGATCTTTCCAAATTGGAACCAGGAGTTCCATGTGCATATAGATGCATCATCCATATATTTGGGTGCAATACTATCTCAACCAGGGGAAGGAGACATATATCACCCAATTGTGTTTTCACGTAGGAAGTTGTCCATATTAGAGAATAACTATACTACGATAGAATGAAAAGGATTAACAATGGTATATGTGTTGCATAATTTTAGGCATTACTTATTGGGTTCTCACTTTAATATGTATACAAACCATTCTGCACTAAAATACTTAGTGAACAAGCGAGTGTTTGGGGGAGAATATGAAGGTGGTTGTTGTTATTATAGGAGTACGATTTTGAACTTGTTGTGAAACCAGGGAAGTTGAATGTAGGATCGGATCATCTATCATGCATATTATCAGGAGAAGATGCAGGGAATCTAGATGACAGCTTGCCAGATGCACAACTATTTACAGTTAGAATGGTGGATGACTATTTCATAGACATCATGCAGTTCCTAAGTATAGGAATGGCTCCGTCTAAAATGACAGTTGCACAAAAGAGCTGAGCCATTAGATTTCGGGGATTGTGGACCGTTGATCTGGCGCTCTAAAATATTGACATTTTGGGAGTCGGGAGAACAGAGGTGAATCGCATCAGGAATTCCCGATATGCGAAATCCTGAAGCGCTTGAGAATTGAGTCACGGGTCATGGTGAATGGTCACATGGATAGAGGCCAAGGGAGGATCAAAGGACTGTTAAATCTCTTATCCAAATTTTAGGAGTTGGGGAGTCAGGGTTGACTCATTTGCAAAGTCTCGACATGTGAAATTGTGACGTGCCTTTCACATAGGCATGCAGTCACAGCCCGTGGTCACGGGGAGGTGAGGCTCGCACTTGGTGCTTATTCACGCAGGTGGAATGTTGTAAAGGACCTGTGGATTTGTTTGTGGGATTCCAGTAGGGAATCGAGAGAGTTTTTCCAACTCATCATAGTTAAGAACGATCCTTAGACCAGGAGGTCAGCAGACCCTGCCGAGGTAGGGGGTCTGTATCACAAGAAATTAATTCAGGTCACCAAACAAGGACATTTCAAATTCTTGTTGCATGATCCTAGAAAATTCCTTACTCATTTTTTCATCATCACTGCCAAATATAATATCATCAACATATACTTCCACAATAATTATGTTATTACCAATAATCTTGCAATAAAGATTGTTGTCTATTTATCCCCTTTTGAGGCCTTGTTTTTGTAAATAAGAATCTAGCCTTGCATACCATGCTCTATGTGCTTGGTTTAGCCCATAGAGTGATTTCTTTAGTTTACAGACATAGTCTCCTTTCTTAGTTAATTTAAATCATTATGGTTGCTCAATATAGACTTCCTCTTCTAAGTTTCCATTGAGAAATGTTGGCTTGACATCCATTTGGTATACTTTAAATTTTATGTAGCTAGAGAAAGCTAGGAACATCCTAATTTCCTCTAATCTGGCCACAGGTACAAAGGTTTCTTCATATTCTACTCCTTCAACTTGGGCATATCCTTTACATACCAATCTGGCTTTGTTCTTGATTACTTACCCATTCTCATTCATTTTGTTTTCATACACCCATTTAGTTCCAATGACATTTTTGTTTTTTAGTCTTGGAACTAGTTCCCAAGTTTGTTTTTTTTCAATTTGGTCCAATTCTTCATTCATATCTTTGACCCAATTCTCGTCTTTACATGCATATTTGATTGAGATGGGCTCAATATGTGACAACAATGTGTTGACGGGCGAAATTGACTGCTCGTCAACGGGAGGAGTGAATCCGGTCTGGGGTTGTCTACTTAACCCAAGCCGTTTGGATTAATCCACTCCGACGAGTTTAGCGGCTCTGTTAGCCGATCTAAGTCCTAAGAAAGTGAAAAACAAAACTAAAGAAGATAACTTAATAAAAAACACTCGCTAAAAACTATATACAAATCTACAATATACTTATAGTTCACTAACTAATATTTATAAAATGGCTCTACAATATATCTATAGGATTATATCTCTAATATATGTGTAATATTTACAAAATGCAAATTTTAATCTAAATCTGCGAAACTCAAATATGGATTGATTTATGACAGCAAAACTATCATTCAGTCTTTTTGATTTTTTTTATAACCTTTATAAACAAGAAACGAAATAGCTAATTGTCTAATTGAAAATAGAGATGAATAGTAAAATGTGTTTAGATTACAGGAACTTTCTATATTAATTAAACTAATAAAATAAAACCAGCAAACTGACCTGTAATCACATCTCCTATTTTATCTCTACAACCATCGAATGTTAGCGCGAATTCTTGAGCGACTATTAAATTAAAAACCCTCGAACTTTTCAATAAAGACACGCCAGCCATTCCTTTCTAAGTCTTCTCGGGCATTATCAAATGATAACAATGTTTGGACACCGTTGGGCTCAATCCTCAGTACAAGAGCCATGGCTAACAGTAAGGAACTAACACGAGATTCGAAGGTAGGGTTTGACGGAATAAGCACAGAGCCATTGCCCCGAGCTTCCCCAACGTAATGCAAAGGTAGCTCAACATGGTAGGCGGGAGTGTTAATTGCTATGCGTGTGAGAAAAGTTGTGTAGATCGAGGCCATGCAAAAACATAATACCACGTTGTACTTGGAATGACACCTCGGCATAATGGTACACACAAAGATCATAATAGTTGAAAACAATCGTATGCATATCCACGATTTGATCACAAAATCAATATGTCAAATAAACAATTGAATCAAAGATTTTATAAATCAAAACCCCATTAACATTAGTCGAATGCTAAATGGGTGGTGGTTTAATACACATGTAACCAAGGTGTGTTTGAGACCAAGGGGTTATAACCATGGAAACAACCATGTTCATAACAAAATAAGACAAATCAACGATAAACCATATGAACATTAACCCTTTGATGAAATCAAACATGAATTCCAGCTATGAGTTTTCATGCTCACAGTCATGAAAACAAAATCGAAAAGCAGGCACGTAGAAAGCGACGAGTAACAAGCGTTGTTTAATGAAAAATGTTGTGAAGAGTAACGAGAATTTAAAAACCCTGTGTAGGCAACTTGTAAAAATAGAGATTAATATGGCTACCAACAATGGCGACACACTGGTAGAAGCAGTTATCTCTGCCAAACGAACAAGTACAGATTAGGATAATCAGAAAAAAATTCAAATCGAAAACAACTAAGAAACTGTTTGAACATCATTGTCAATTATAAAACATTACAGTTTCAGATTGCTTGTTATTTTAAAAGACGAAAATTGATGACAATCTCAGAAAAAGAGAGTCACGATGTTAAGGTTAAAATCTTCAATACTGTTGACAGAGTCGTTGCTGCCAGCAAGCGTCCATAGCCTCGACAGGGATGCCATTTAACCCACTCTGATATTTGTATCCTGCCAAGAAGTTCCAGATCAGAACGAAGGACATTTAAGGTCAAAAGATTCCATATCTAAGAATTTTCATATACCTGGCATTGCTTCACTACCAGCGGGCCTGTTCAGTACCCCGGCGAAGTTATCTTAGTGTCATGCATGCATTTACTAGCTGCTAGCAGACCTATTCAGTATCCCGGTGGATTTACAAGCACTTCCCACATCTCTCTAAAGATTTATATAGTTTTAAAGATATTTAATAGAGCGGGCTGACACTAAAAATCCGAATTTTGGACATATTTTAATAATTACAGACCTTGAATAAAAAAATTTAACTGTCCTTCATTAAGGTCTAGAGATAGTTTGTTAATAAACTAACTTTCGATGATGGGGAGACATCTCTGAGTTGTTCTCTTAAGGAACAGGGACAGTGTAAGAAGAAATTTTTATGGATGATCGTGAATAGCTTCAGTTACAGATTGAAATCAAGAAACACTTTTCAAACAACAAGCTTTCTTTAACATGGCTGCAAACTTCAGAAAAATATCATAATTGATGTTTTAACAATCTTCAGTAGTTATTTCAGAGGGGAAATTTTTCTGTTCTCTTTGTCTGAAACTGTTCATGGTGTAGGTATGTGTGTCTCAAAATAAAAATTGGTAAGCACAAGGGAAGAATCAAAGCAAAACAGCAAAGAAAAACAAAAGGCAAGCAAAAAAAAAATATTTACACAGTGTACATGGGAGTGTCATCAGGTGAAATACCTTTTTAGAGCTTGGTCATTTACCGGATAGGCGTCTGGCTGTCCCTCTAAATTCTATAACTGGAAGGATCTGGGACCCAATTTCTCAGCAATCAAGAATGGTCCTAGCCACAAGTTCTGAAACTTTGTATGCTCTCCTTTTCCCTCATGTGGTTTGTCCCATTTTAAGACAAGGTCACCTACCTCAAAATTTATGTCAGAGGCAGAATTGGAATCAAACCAGCTTTTAACAACGAATTGATGTTGATCCAATTTCCTTTTCACTTGAGCCCTCACTTCTTCTAATTTTAACAAAGCGTTAATTTGATTCTCCAAAGGGGGACAATCCTCTTCTTGTATTTTCTTCGATAGCTGCAGAGAGGGAAGGAGAATATGTGATGGCAGAATTGTCTCTCTGCCATAAACGAGAAAGAAAGGTGAGTTATCCACAACAGTTTTTAGAGTCACTCTATCAGCCCAGATTGCGTTTAACAGTGCATTATGCCAATTTTTATGGTTTTCAGAGACCGTTCTCTTGATAATTTTGATCAGATTTTTATTAGTTGATTCTGCCAATCCATTGCCTTGAGGGTAATAGTTGGCAGAATATTTTAGTTTAATTCATTTTTCCAAAGCGAAATCACTCATCTCAAGAGACGAAAAATAGGAAGCGTTATCAAATACCAGGCAGTCAGGGATACCAAAACGAGTAATAATATTTGAATTCAAAAAAGCTATTACTTGACTGGTGTTTACAACTTTTAATGGGGCAGCTTCGGACCACCTTGTGAAGTAATCCGTGGTTGTTATGATAAAATTATGTTGCTATGAGGATGGTGGATTAATTGGACCTATAATATCTAGACCTCACTGCTGAAAAGGGGAGTCTACTGAAATAGGTTGCAGAGGGAAGGCTAGTTTCTGTATCCGTCCAGATGCTTTCTGACAAATTACACACTTGCGACACAAAGCATGAGCATCTTTAAAAAGTGTGGGCCAGTAGTAACCTGCTCTTAATACTTTATGGGCAGTGGTATCTCCACCAAAATTCCCACCAGCTTCTCCTGCGTGTAATTCCAATAAGACCTTTTATGCTTCATCTTTCTCAAGACAATGCATTAGTACTCCATTAAAATTTTGATGAAACAGAATACCACTAATCAGCTGAAAGGAAGTAGATTTTAATCTTAGCGCTCTTCTTTTTGTGAGATCTAGGTGACGGGGAGCTGACCCATGTTCAAGACAAAATTTTATATCATCATACCAGAAACTAACAGGGTTTTGTGCACAGCAGATTAAATTTTGGTAGTGTTGTCCTGGATTCAACATATCATTTTCCTCTTGCTGTCCTGCAGCTGAGTCAGCGACTAACTTGCATAACCCTTGACCTCTCACTATTTGTGTTGGGGTGATTTCTATGTCATACTCTTGCAAGGATGTGACCCAGTTTGCCCTTTTTTCGCCTAGTTCTTTCTGTACTAACAGATTTCTGACAGCTGGGTAAGGGACAATGATTTTCGTCCTAGATTTCAAAAGATAAGTTTGGAAGTGATTTATTGCTTTAAAAACAGCATAGGCTTGTTGATATACTATTGGGAAATTAAGTTCTTCCCCTTTGAAGGTTGAGCTCATAAAGGCAATTGGGACTTCATTGTTTTCAGCGTTCTTTTGAGTTAGGGCAGCGACGTAAGAGTGGTCAGAAGCGAATGTGTAGAGAGTGAAGTCTTGCGAAAAGTCAAGGATCATTAGAGAAGGGGTGTCTATTATGGAATTTTTTATTGAGTTAAAAGCCTGGTTTTCTAAAGGTCCCCAATGGTATTGTACATCCTTTTTTATTAGGTTTTGTAATGGTCTCACCATTTCTGAAAAGCTGGGGACAAATCTCCTGACAAAGTTTATCTGACCTAAGAAAGATTGCATAGATTTTTTTGACGAGGAAGGGGGAAGTTTCGAAATGACTTGAGTTCTTTCAGGGTCGATAATCATCCCTTCGCTTGATACAATAAATCCTAAGAGTTTACCTTGTTCTACTGCGAAGATATATTTTTTAGGATTCAAAGAAATGTCGTACTTACGACATTACTGTAGAACGGATCTTAATGAGCTAGATGATCTTCTTTGTTTTTCGAGAAGACAGTAACGTCATCCAGGTAAACTATGACAGATTGATTGATTAAGCCTTGAAAAGCGATGTCCATCGCTCTCTGGAAAGTGGCACCAACATTTATGAGTCCAAAGGGCGTCTTCCTATAAGCGTAGGTTCCCCATGGAGTGCGGAAGGTGGTTTTAAGTTGATCTGGAGGGGACATCAGGACTTGGTTATACCCTGAAAAACCATCCAATAAGGATAATCTTTCAGAACCAGATACCTGTTGAAGGATCTGTTCCATGGGTGGGACAGGTTAGTTGTCTTTATCAGACGCTCTATTAAGATTTCGGAAATCGACACATAGTCGGATTTCACCACTCTTCTTCCGAACAGGGACAAGATTAGAGACCCATTGCGTGTGCCTAACTGGGAAGATTATCTTAGCATTCAAGAGTTTATTTAATTCCTTCTTGACAGTTGGTTCGAGTTTTGGATGCATTTTCCTTAACTTTTGTTGAAAAGGTTGGGTTTGGGGTTTCATAGGAATAACGTGTTGTATGATGTTAGGATCAAAGGTTTTTAGGTCATCATATGTCTAAGAAAAAACATCTTTGAATTCTTTAAACAATTTAATAAATGATGTTTTTTCTTGTTTAGAACATCCCACCCTTAAATTAATGCACTGTGGATTGTCTTTAGTTCCCAAGTTTACTTTTTTATACATTAAAGAGGAACTATTCGTTTTACAGTTCACTGATTTTTTGAACTTGTCCTGAAGATCATAAAATTTTTCTAATCTAACTACAGATTTCGGGATAGAATTTACCATGTCTGATGAAGATTCAGGAGATCTTGGATCTAGTATTACCGTAAATTCACGAAGATTTTCGTCATGAGTACCTTCATCGATTACTGCGCCCTGGAAAGTTTCTTCCATATGCAGGAAACTTGTAATCTGTTGATCGTCATTGAAGACTCTCCAATTCGTGATGTTGTCGAGGACGGATGGTCTAAACAACAGTTCGACGGAGAATGCATTCAGAGATAAGCCTTCTGCAGAGAAACGTTTCGAAGCTACATTAGCTAACAAGTCGGCTTCTGAATTATTCAATCTAGGAATAGAATTTATGTTAAATGCAAAAAAAATATTCATCAAATTTCATACCTTATATTGGTAGCTTTTAAGGTGCCGAGATAAACAATGGATAGAATTTTTTACCTGTCTAACCACAATTTTTGAATCACCAAAGACAGTCAAATTTTGAACGTTCATATCTAATGCTTTCCTGAGGCCTTGCAATAAAGCCTCATATTCCATTGTGTTGTTTGTACATTCAAACTCTAACTTGCACGCAATCAGGGTTTTGTTACCTGCTGGATCAATAATCACGCAGCCTGCACCAGCTCCTTCCTTGGATTTTGACCCGTCAAAGTAAAGAGACCATATTTGATTTTTGTCGGGTGCATGTGACCATTGGGTAGAAGTTGTTGGCTGCATATATGTCAAAATTTCAGACTGTTGTTCAGAGTTAGTGATAGTGGAAGTTTCGGCCATGAAATTGCCGAAAAAGGTATCTATCCCTTGTATTTCGGGTGAATCGGCAGAAGGTGTAAATGGCTCATTGGGATCATTTAAATATGTCACTGTGAACTTTAGATAACATTCACGGTTTATCTTGATTCTGTTGGGCTTTCCATTCTCGGGCAACCACAAGTGACACCAATCCGTCACAAAATAGTCGTGTAGCTGCTCTGACCAGTCTCTGCTTAAAAACAAACCATAAACTTTTGGGATATCTACAACAATAATATCAATCACTTGATGAACTTTAGGGTTAGACGACAATCTTATTAGCACATTTCTCAATTCTCCTATAACTTTAACACTAGTTCGATCAAGCTGGATGATCTTCAAGGTGGATGGTTGAACTTCAGCATTAATCTTTTGACACACAGACCATGGAATTACGTTAGATGACGCTCCTGAATCTACCATATAGTTGTGCATGTTCCTATTGAAAATTTTAAAAGTTAACAAAAATGGAGGGACATTTCTGCGAGTACCAATGGTGGAAGCTTGTTACTTTTTACTCACATCCTCTAAAACTAATTTATCTAAATTTGTTACATTATTTACAGGAAGGTCTCTTTTCTCATGAGAATTAGAGGTAGTCTTGGCAGAGGCCTTCTGAGGAATTTTGGAGTTGTTCTGGAAACCTTTGTTACTGCTTGGATTGCCATTTTTGTTGTTCTCTGCAATATTCTGTAGCATTTTTTGTAGAAGAAAAAGGAATTTTAATAATTCATAAAAAGAAATATTAGCCCTTAGCTTCTTTAGATCTTCAACCAAATCATAATCTAAGCTTGGGTTTACATAATTCTGTTTAGTCTCAGCTGATTTAGACTGTTTTGGGGGAAAAGTCGTAGTGATTTCAGAAGAAGGCTTATTTGTTGTCTTACTCCTAGTATTGTAAGGATGTACTGTTTTGAAATTATCTTGAAAAATACTATCCGAGAAATGTCCAAAAATGTTCGGAGAGGATTCATCTTCTTGTACTATCTCTTGTTCAACTACTTCCTTAGGGATCTCAAGAGGCATTAAGTTATCCTGTGTTTCTAGAATCGTTTGAATAGCGAATTGCATGCTTTCTAGATTTGGGCCTTCAGTATTTGAATTAGGTCGGTTGGTGGGAAAAGGCTTCCTAAACGGGGGTTTGTAAGGCCCTTTGCTCAAAGAAGCTTCTTCAGCCATCCTTTTTAAATCTATAACTTGATTGGACAGTTTTTGAACGACTTTCTGTAAGTTTTCTAAGTCTGAGCTTTCAGATTGGGCTTTGTTTTGGGAAGGTCTAGGGAGGATTTTGATTTTCTTTTTGGAAGATGAACTAGTCTCTATTTCATTGCTAGTAGTATATTTTAAGCTGAGGATGTCTTTCTCGATCTGACTGGCCTCTTCAAAGGCTTCTAACAACGTGGCTTTCTTAGATCTCTTTACCCAAATGGCTATGCTTTGATGTAAGGCTTTCGTATAATATGCTATGATAAGATTCTCGGCAGGCATCGAATCCGTAGGGATTCGGTTCTTTAATGTTAAGAACCTTTGATTAAAGTCTTTGATCTTCTCTTTGGGGTTCATTCTTAAACTAGAAAGCTCCATGACTAGAACTTCTGGAGACTTTTCATCTCCGAACTTCTCAAGAAAGCAGGATTCAAACTTCTCCCATGACACAATGGTGTGGGGTTGTTGGGCAAAGTACCAGGTAGAGGCATTGCCCTCAAAGGTGTAGGGAAACAATATATAGACTACGTCTTTGTGCTCGACACTATGGAGTCTAATGGATAACATAAACTTTTTGATGTGATCTTCAGCGATCTGTTTAGAGTCCGGGTCAAATTTAGGGAGCCATTTCTCTAGGTGTTTGGGTAAGGGATGTTGAGGCCCAGGTATGGCCACTGCATCTTGGTCGAGCTAGGGTCTGACAGGATTGTTCTGGTTGGCCATAGGTGTGGGTGGTGTCGAAGGCTGGGATGGGGAACTACCTTCGTCAGACAACTCTTCTCTAGAAGAAGAAGGAGATGAAGGAGGTGGTGATGGTGGTATACCAGATCCTCCTGCTGCAGGAGTGAGGATTGGATCTGCAGGGTTTAAAGTAAGGTCAGTGCCTCCAAGTTGTTCTCTGATATCAGAGAAGTCTAATGGTTGGTCCAAAGGTCAGTTTGGCTGTCTTAAACGGGTGAAGGCACTGTGTGTTCTTATGAGATATTGACGAACAATCTCTTGTATGTCACCACCCGTAGGATTTGGGGTTACTGGTTCAACTATGATCCGTAGATCGTCGTTTGATGTGGTTGTTGTTTGAGGGACAATGTTGTCATTTGAATGACTTCTAGTCACTATAGGTGAGCAGGTAGGTGGTGGAGGAGTCTTACGACCACCTTGTGCCATTAATAATTTTCAAACCCTCCTTCTAGCGCCATTTGTTGACGGGAAAAATTGACCGCTCGTCAACTGGAGGAGTGAATCCAGTCCGGGGTTGTCTACTTAACCCAAGCCGTTTGGATTAATCCACTCTGATGGGTTTAGCGGCTCCGTTAGCCGATCTAAGTCCTAAGAAAGTGAAAAACAAAACTAAAGAAGATAACTTAATAAAAAACATTCGCTGAAAACTATATACAAGTCTACAATATACTTACAGTTCACTAACTAATATTTATAAAATAGCTCTACAATATATCTATAGGATTATATCTCTAATATATGTGTAATATTTACAAAATGCAAATTTTAATCTAAATCTGCGAAACTCGAATATGGATTGATTTATGACAGCAAAACTATCATTTAGTCTTTTTTTATTTTTTTTATAACTTTTATAAACAAGAAACAAAATAGCTAACTGTCTAATTGAAAACAGAGATGAATAGTAAAATGTGTTTAGATTACAAGAACTTTCTATATTAAATAAACTAATAAAATAAAACCAGCAAACTGACCTGTAATCGCATCTCCTATTTTAGCTCTGCAACCATCGAACGTTAGCGCGAATTCTTGAGCGACTGTTAAATTAAAAACCCTCAAACTTTTCAACAAAGACACACCAGCCATTCCTTTCTAAGTCTCCTTGGGAATTATCAAACGATAACAATGTCTGGATACCGTTGGGCTCAATCCTCACTACAGGCGCCACGGCTAATAGCAAGGAACCGACATGGAATTCGAAGGTAGGGTTTGATAGAATAAGCATAGAGCCATTTCCCCGAGCTTCCCCAACGTAATGCAAAGGCAGCTCAACATGGTAGGCGGGAGTGTTAATTGCTATGCGTGTGAAAAAATTCGTGTAGATTGAGGCCATGCAAAAACATAATACCACACTGTACTTGGAATGACACCTCGGCATAATGGTACACACAAATATCATAACAGTTGAAAACAATCGTATGCATATCCACGATTTGATCACAAAATCAATATGTCAAATAAACAATTGAATCAAAGATTTTATAAATCAAAACCCCATTAACATTAGTCGAATGCTAAATGGGTGGTGGTTTAATACACATGTAACCAAGGCGTGTTTGAGACCAAGGGATTATAACCATGGAAACAACCATGTTCATAACAAAATAGAACAAATCAACGATAAACCATATGAACATTAACCCTTTGATGAAATCAAACATGAAATCCAGCTGTGAGTTTTCATGCTCACAGTCATGAAAAAAAAATCGAAAAGCAGGCATGTATAAAGAAACGAGTAACAAGCGTTGTTTAATGAAAAAGGTTGTGACGAGTGACGAAAATTTAAAAACCCTGTGTAGGTAGCTTGTAAAAATAGAGATTAATATGGATGCCAACACAATGCTATTTATGTTTTCTACAGTAGTTGTCTTCTTGTGTGCACTCCATCATACATATCTCCAATAATCAATTCTTCAGGAAGATTCTTTTGAGTCATCCTTGAGGGTGTCTTTGTGTCTCTTATTGGGATATCCTCTCTTATCTCTTCTTGAATATCTTCTTTGTCTTCACTCGTATGCATATCATCATCTTCCCTTTCTTTATTCTCTTCTACTTCTTCTACTTGTGTGCCAATTGTCTCATCATCATCTTCATCTTCACTTTCAAGTATAGTCTCTTGATTTTTTATCCTTAACGTTTTTAGGTCATCCACCTTGACATTTGCACTCTCAACAATATTATGTGATCTAAGATTTTAGGATCTGTGTGATTTCTTGTTAGAAGCATATCCAAGAAAAATACCTTCATTAGATCTGGCATCAAATTTTCCAAGATTCTCATCAAGTCTTTTGATGTAGCATTTACTTCCAAAGACCTTGAAGTATTTTACCGATGGAGCTCTTCCAAACCATAGTTCATAAGGATTTTTATCACTATTAACCCTAAGATGACCTCCATTCAATATGTATACCATTGTGCTTACATCTTCCCTCCAATATCCATCAGACAATTTTGCTTCATTAGGCATAGTCCTTCCAGCCTTCTGAACTGTTCTATTCTTTCTCTCAGCAATCCTGTTTTGCTGAGGTGTTCTGGCAGTAGAGAATTGTCTTTTTATTCCATGGGTTTCACAGAAGAGATCAAACTCTTTTGAGGTGAACTCGACACCATTGTCTGATCTAAGACATTTTATTTTTGTCTCCTTTTCATTTTCAACAAGGGTTTTAAAGGCTTTGAACTTGTTAAGTGCTTCTGATTTTTCTTTGAGAAAACATATCCAACCCATTCTAGTAAAATCATCAATGAACAACATAAAGTAAGATTGTCCTTGCAAACTCTTGGTCCTTGTAGGTCCACATAGGTTAGTGTGAACAAGCTCTAAAGGTTTTGAGGTTGTGTATTCTTTTGCTTTGAACCTTATTCTAGTTTGCTTCCCTAGTTGACAATGTTTACACATAGTATTTGAGGGATTTATGATCTTTGGCAAGTTTCTTACTGCACCAAGATTGTTGTCTTTTACTAGATTGTCAAAGTTAATGTGCCTCAACCTTCTATGCCATAGCCAACTTTCATCTACTAGATTTATATGGCATTCCTCATTCAATTTTGCATCTAGTATATATACATTTTCGGGAGTTCTAGGAGCATTACCAACTAATTTTCCTGTGTCTTCTCTCCTAATCTCACAATTATGGGAATCAAAGATGCAGAAGTGCCCCTGATCACATGTTTTCCTGACACTTAATAGACTAGGTTTCAGTTTTTCAACAAGCAGCACATTTTTGGCTTTGTCTTTTCCCAAACTCACAGTGCCTTTCCCAAGTATATTACCTGAAGCATTGTCACCAAATGCAACGTTACCCTTTTCTTTATTTAAGTCTAAAAACTTGTTACCTGTCATATGTTTTGAGCACCCACTGTCAACATACCAAAGGTCTTCCTTATCTTGAGATTTTAAGGCAATAAGACATTCTTTTTTGGATGTTTTTTTCTCTCAAAAGTTTCTTTTGCTCTTTAATGAACTTTGGTTGCTCTGAAACTTCCATTAATCTGCAATTAATGGCCTTATTTCCATAGTTATGACATCTTAAGCATTCTAGGTCCCCTTCTTGGAGAGGTGAAAAGGAGTTATAGTTTCTACTTTTAACTCGATTTATTGCTTGTTTATCTTTAAGGTTATAGTTCTTAACCTTTAGATCTTTTCTTCTATATGCTCTACAATTCATAGCTTTGTGTCCAACATTAGAGCATGCAAAGAAATAACCAAATAAAATGCGAGGATACTTGTTTTGATAAACCTTCTTTGGTATTGTCTTGTTTTCCTTCTTGATGGGTGGAAGTAGTCCTCTAGAGTTCTGGTTATTATTTGTCTTCTCTTTGTTTTTCTTCTTGAATGTACTGAGGAGAGCATCTGCATAAGATTTTGAGTTGACTTGAATTTTTTCTTGAGAATAACATATTCCATTTTTATTACATGAATCCCTTTTTGTGGTAATAATCTTATCCAATATTTTAGAGCTATTCTCATATCTTGTTTGAATGAGTTTTGTATCCAGTTCTTTTCTTAGGTGAACTATTTATGCCTCCATTCTTTCATAGGTTATTTTTTTTCTTTAAGAGACTTTTCTAGACTTTATTCGATCCTATTTGCTTCTAGGATTTGGTTTTTCAGGTTGCTCGTGACTTTTTCCATCTCCTCTTATTTTTGTTCATGTTTTTCCTTTTGTTCAACTACAAAACGTTTCAGCTGCCTATATCTGGTTTTGTATTTTCTTAATTCATCCAAGGCACTAAGAAGTTCTTCTTCCATATTAACTTATGCTTCATCTTCTAACTCTTTCTCATGTTTAATGTCTTCTATATCATTAGACTCTTCAATACCTAGAAAAAGGACTTCATCATCATCAGTGTCACTAGGCTCTGATGAACTGTTGTTTTCTTCTTTTGAGTAAAAGTTCTTTTTCCCTTTGTAAACAATTTTCTTATAGTTGGGTTTTTCCTTTTTCTTGTACTGTTTGATTTTGTTTTCTTCATCTTCAGGGTCATCCTTGGGATAGTGACACTTGGCTACAAAATGGCCAACCTTGCCACAATTAAAATATTTGAAAGGCAACTTGCCTTTGTACTTCCCTGATCCTTTCTGAACTTTTTTAATGAAATTTTCTTCTTCCACATCAGATTCTTCATCATGGCTGGATTGAAGTTTCTGTTTCTGATTCTTTGTTTTCTTGAGTACCTTGAAGGTTGCCTCTCCTTGTGAGTGATTCTCATGACCTAATCTTAACTCATAGGTTGTGAGGATTCTATACAATTCATCCATGGTGAGTTTATCTAGATTTTCTCGATCTTCAAGAGCAGACACTTTAGGATTGTATATAATAGGTAGTGTTCTTAGAATATTTTAAACTAGCTCATTGTTTGATACTTCTACTCCTAATCCTCTGATTGAATTAATAATATTATCCACTCTTTCGAGGTACTCAGAGATACTTTCCTCATCTTTCATTTTTAGGCCTTCATATTGTAATTTGAGAGTCTGGAGTTTGGCCTTCTTAACCTTGGTATCTCCTGCATATATAGTTTCCAATTTATCCCAGAGTTTTTTTGCATTATTACATTTTAGTACCTTAGCAAGGCTTTTCTTACTCAGTCCATCTTGTAGTGTGTTTAAGGCTTTGGCATGCTCCCAAAACTTTTTCTTGTCTTATGCTTCTATGGGAGTGGCTTTTGGAACATCATATCCCTTTTCAAATAATGTCCATACTTCCAGTCTAATGGACATTAGATAGCTTTTAATTCTAACACTCCAGAAGACATAGTCTTCATCATTAAATAGGGGGATTTTTTATGACATCTTCAATTGTTGATCGATTCTGATGTATATTCTTCTTCAAGTGATTTAAACCTTTTGTGAAGAGACCTGCTCTGATACCAATTGAATGATCAGATCATGTCACTAAGGGGGGGGGGGTGAATCAGTGACACAATAATTTTATCAATTTTCTTTTATTTATGCAAACAGAATTTTGACACAATATTTTATCGTGGAACCCAATTGGGAAAACCCACAAATGTTTTTCTATTAACTGCATAATTTGTTTTACATGTTACATAGAAGGAATATATTCTTCCTTTTCGATCAACACCAATTGATCAGGATGCACCCACACCCTTGTTCACCAGCACCAACTAGTAGGATTCAATGACACCCTGTTTAGTCATCTACAACTGATAAGGAAGCACCAACTCTCTCTGCAGGCACCAACCTGCCCTTGCACCACCCAACCACCCTTATTTTCTGAATCTGGACAAAATTGTGTATCAAGTCTTTACTGCATCTCTCTCTGCTTCTATGATTTAATATATTCTCTGATTCGGACTACAGAGACACATTTCTTCTCAACACTCCTCCTCATTTATATATTCTTCAAAACGGTGTGAGAGTGATACACTTTGTCTCTTGGTTTTGAACCATCACACCTCTTTGTTTAACTTAACCATAATCATTGATTATTATTTTTACTGTGAAGGCGTTTCATAAATTGATCACATATGGATCAATTTCATCCTTTAAGCTCGATCCTGAATCTATGTTATTTTCACAGAAACCAAATTCTACAGAGGCTCTTCCTTCAAACCATTACATATGATCAAGCGTTACAGAACCATAGGCTTACCAATTACAATGACATATTATATTGTCATTTAAATCTCTTATATCATATGCCCAACGGTGGTGACCAAACGCTAGGCCAAACGAGTGCTTGAGCGCTTATCAAATCAATGATCATGATTCAATAGTTTGATGAGATGGATGACTGACGGAACTTCGCCCTTCGGAACTTTGGGATTTCAAATTTTCAAACTTTTGAATCAGATCGAACGGTTTATTTCACGGAAACAAATCAATGGTCATATTTGATCCTTACACTCATCCTTTCATTGTTTAATCTGACGTCTAGGACTTAATCAAGCATCTGATGGATGGCCACCATTTACTCTGGGAATTTGGCTATTTCAACTTACGTTATCCTTCCACTATAGTAGATCGACGGATGAGAATGCTCCCAAAGTGTTTCTTTAGATCGGACAAACCATGTCTACTCCGAGATTTTGTCCTTCGGGACTTCGGAGATTTTTTCATTTTCTAATGGTGAAACTCCCGAAGTAATTCTTATGAAGTGGCGTAACTTATTGATGTCACATGTTGACATGGCACGAGTCAATTTCCTCTTGACACATGTCATCATCTGATTATTCCATGTGTACTTGCTGACATGGTCTACCATGTGTCCTTGTTGATGTGGTCTGCCACACATCCTTGCTAACGTGATCTGCCATATGTCTTTGCTGACGTGGTCTGCTGACATATATCTCCCACACGTCCTTTTTGATGTGGTTTGCTGACGTGTTTAGAACTAGCGAGTTGTTTAATTCTTCTTTCACTCTCCACAATTCATCCCTGTCGTTGATCTGACTTGCAAATCCGATGGTCATGATCCTCCAACTATCCTCAAGCCCACGGTCACTCATATGACCGGTGTTCGTAATATGAGACGATCAACACGATCAATTTCTTGATCAGACGGTTGTTGAGGCTTCTCACCATGAGCTTACGCTTTTCCTTCCTAGCTTTGATCTCTGCGTACTATTCACTCCTCCTCCTGAGCTTACGCTTTCAATTTCTCCATATTGTTTGACATTTTCTGCTAACTGGTATACTGTTGACATCAATGACAATCTCATCTATGGTAAATCACAATGATAATTCATTATAACAACAAATCATCACATCGACTTTTGACATCAATGACAATATGTCCAACATCATGGAACTACAAGTCCATTTACTTGTACACCTAGTCAATGACATGGTGTACAAGTAAATGGGTGTCGTATCAATGAGGTGGATGTTTTTCTTTGAGAGATATATGAAAAAACTAAAAAGATATGTCCGACAAAAGGCACATCCATAGGGTTGCATGACTGAAGGGTATGTATTGAATGAAGCATTTTTCTTCCTATGTGAATTCCTTGGTAAGGATTTTGAAGATGGGCCATGCTTATGGGATGAAGAACGAGCATCATATATTATTGATGGAGAAAAACCACAATCTAATGGTGTTCAAGTAGAAATTAGTATGATAAAAAAAGAGAAATAGTGTTAGAAGAAAGGAAACAATTTAAGAGATCAAACCCAAGGAATACCCCATTTCCTACTAATCTACAAGGGGAATGTGGAAAAGATTTCACACTAGAATGGGTTACTGAACAAATTCAAAATCAAATAGAAGACACGGGTATAGATTCAAACATAACAGAAGATGAAATCAACATGTCTAGAGGATGTGAAAGAAAGGTACGGTTGGAATTTTACAAAATGTTGTTTCCTTACAGTTTTGATACTGTTAACTATTTTAATATTCATCATTTTATTTGTTTTATCTGAAATAAATGGTCTTTCATGGGCGAGGAAATATCCAACAATGAGGGCATATGGTCGACATTATTGTGTAGAACATGTAGATATAAAGAGACGATCCATCGATTGTGGAATCATGGTTGACTTCAAGCAATCCAGTCGATCAAACTCAAAAGATAAGAATATTATTGAAGGAAATCTATAATATGTTGGGGAAATACAAGAAATTATTGAGTTGGATTATCGCTCTTTTAAATGTTGTATTTTTAAGTGTAGATGGTATGAAGCATTTGAGAGGACACGAAGACATGATACCCATAGTGGATTGTTTTCTATAGATTCCTCAAGGTTCCTACCGGAAG
Source organism: Picea engelmannii (assembly GCA_009831015.1). Taxonomy (NCBI): domain Eukaryota; kingdom Viridiplantae; phylum Streptophyta; class Pinopsida; order Pinales; family Pinaceae; genus Picea; species Picea engelmannii. Next base: position 258,100 of record ML790135.1, on the reverse strand, counting down.
ATAAGGAGCCTTGTGTTCTACTAATTCATTGTGAGCAGGTATTTCGTTAACTCAAACTACAATAAGCAGTACTGATCAATAATGTATTAATACATTGTTTAATGTGAATATATACAGGTGTTTATGAATCAATAAAATTGTTATAACATACATCTAATATATGTATGTACTCGTTCATGTGCATGTATTTTTCTATGAAGATATTATGGACTCGAAATGGCTGTTTGTCATACATTATGATCCAAGAATAAGGTGTGTATTTGATGATGCATTAGTGGATACTGAGAAAAACAATGATGGTGAACAAAATGAGAGAGATGGATTAGAGAACATCGAAGAATTTAAAATCCATGATGATGTTGAAGATGGTTATGTTAAGGAACAAGAAGACAACAATCCAAATTTAGATGATGTTATGGGAGACAACAATATGGATGGTATACAAAATGATGATCCAAATACATCTGGTAACAATATGGATGATCTACAATCAAATTTCAATGACGATGAAGGTGATGCAGATCAAGATGAGGATGATGATAATATTAACTACTTGAAACATCATATGAACATTGACAATGATACACTAGATGACATTATTGCAGACAATGATGTTAATGACCAAGACTTCTAGATTTCATAATTATTTGTAATTGATGTTTAAAAAATGATGATTTTTATGGCCTAGTCTTTGAAATGGTTCAATACTATTTGTGTCAATACTAATCACCTATTGCAATATCGTTAAAGTTTTCAAGATATGGTACGATGTGTTGGAATACGTTAATCCATGACATTTTAAGAGAGTTTCGACAAGCATTCCATAGATGTGAATGACAAATGATGACAATGAGACTGCATGATGAATGTTGATGCAAACGTGGACGATCTCAGAGATTATGTGGAGACATCAGGTATCCTTGAGTCTTTAAACCCTCACATACCTTTAAGGCATGTGTCTATTCTAACCGTTTCAAATTTCAATGCATGTACTAACAGTTTGAATAAATTTCAATGTTGGCCCCATTCACTGTTCACCATGCAACATTAGTGGATGATATTGGTGATTAGCATGTTGGAAGAGGTTCCATGAAATTTCAAGAGAGTTCTGACAAATCCCTAACTCCCCTAACCCCTGATCCATTGACCCTTAAAGGCTAGTTAAGCCTTAATCCCTAATTAACCATTAAGCCCTCAACCTTAGTTAATCAATAATCCCTTAACACAAAATCCCTAAATCCCCTAACCCGTAAGCCATCGACCCTTAAACACTTCTCACTAATCCCTTAATCCATAAACCCCTATGCACTAAGAACTTAAACATTAATCTCCTAGCCCATAATAAATAATCCATTAACCATTAAAATACCTAACCCATAAGCACCAAATCCCTGAGCTGTTGACCCTTAATCCCTTAAACCCAAATGCCTAATCCATTAACCCTTAATCCCTATACCCCAAATCCCTAAATCCTCAAAGCCCCTATCCACTTAACCCCCAACACCTCAACTAATTAACTATTTAGGCTAATTTGGATACATCTGGTGCTAAATCTGATGCTACATTTGGTGCAATTTCTAGCACTAACTGGGGTGCTAAATCGGGCACTAAACGGGGCACAATTTCTGACACTAAAGGGGGCGTTATTTCTGGTGCTAAATGGGGCACAATTTTCGACACTAAATGGGGAGCAATTTCCGACGCTATGAGCGCCTAATTTAGCACCGAAATTTTGTGTTCATTCTAAAAAAACTCCATGAATAGATCCATCCCAATAAATAGCGTCGACTTGTTCAAACAATTGAAGAAAAATACACTAAAACCATCTTTGGAAGAAAAAAAGGGAGCAAATCACAAGGATTTGTTGTAGTGAAGGTTGGGGATGTTACACTTAGCTCGTGACTGCCTAAATCCGTGTACAACCTACACATATTGTAGAGCATTGGACCATGTGATAGAATACTGTCTTCAACTACTTGTGAAATGATAGGCAAGGGGGAATCATAACCAAAATCCAAATCAGAATGTCCAAAAGATATCAACTGAAAAATGCAATGAAGGACCTAGAATTGTATCTGTTACGCGTGGAGTAACTAGAAAAAGGGATGATGTGACGAATGGAGGAAGACAGGTGGAGCAATGGGTCAAGAAATCAATAGGACCTATGTCAACGTTTGACCCTCATCAAGAAAAAGAGATGTATCATAGGGAAAGAAAATAGATACTAGGACTGGATTGGGTAGCATCAACATCATATGCGCCTCATGCTTGTGATTACACCATGTTAGGGAAGCCACATGGGAAGGCAAGTACTCTAAGATATTTCTTGAGAAGATAAGTAGAGTTGATGAAAGATGAAACTTCTCTAAATTCACTATGTGAAATGACTGATCATTGCGTGCAAGATAGGGAATTTCTATCGCACAGAGGGTAGTAAATCAGATACTGTGAAAAAAGAGGACCAATTGAGAATTCAGATTAAGTGTGTAGATTGGGGAATATGATGTGGATAACATTATTTTAGACTTGGGATCTGATGCGGATGTATTACCAAAGCAGACCTGGGAAATGATGGGGAAACCCAAGTTAATTTGGTCTCCTATTGAGTTAAAGTTGGAAAACTAGCATAAGATAGTACCAATTGGTCGATTGATAGGAGTACATGTGAATATAGATGGAGTGCACAGTGTAGTAGATTTTGAAGTCATTGATATCGCGGATGATAGTTCGCCATATCTAACACTCATGGGACTTGAATGGGCCTTTGATAATCAAGATATCATTAATCCAAAGAGGAGGGAAATGATATTTGAGGTAGGAGACTTGAAGGTTACTACACCATTGGACCCGACAAAAGGGAAAAGGTACATCAAGCCAGCTAGAGGGAATGGACTTCACAACCTGTATAATATGACTGCGTGGATGGATTATTATGCTAACCCCACTGCAGATGGTGCACTAAGTTTGAGAAGCATTATCTCATGTGCATCGAATTCAAAGGAAGGTCTGAAACATTGGCAGTAGAGGATGCATGAATTATTAACTAGACGATGTGCACGCCTAACTCGATCATTGTGTTGGATTGGAACAGAGCTATGTGATCCACCCAGGTATGATGGATTGACTGATATCAGTTTGTTTATAAATGCATTTTAGTCACAGGTACCCGAACAACAAAGGTTTTTGGCACTAGATCTTGTTATAAAAGCTACTCCAGCCAGATGTTGGGTTGCACATAAAGAGGGAATGGAAGATTGGTTGTAGTGTATAAGATTGATGCAAATAAGGTTTGGTGTCGAGGTAGAGTATGTTGTGCAGAAGTATAGAGGGACAAATGAACCAACAGGTCATGTTGAGCAGTGCAGAACCATATGGAGTTCAGTATCAAAGAAGGAATGGATTGAGAGATTTATACATACACTGGATACAATTCTGAAGAAATGCCACCTGGAGATGGAAATGCGTAGAGAAACAACAAACTAGGATGAGTTAAATTAGAGGTTCAAGGTAAATTTTACTTTTGAACATGAATCTCCACTAGTAGATGCAATTTTATAGGTCATTTGAACTAATATATTCTCTGAATAAGGGTCGATGGAGGTGGTGCATGTGTTCAATGCGCACAGAGCTTCTATGAATGTCCATGAACTACTGGAGTATTACAATCTCGCTAAAGAAGAATATTATGAGGAAAATCCTAGGAATATGCAAGTGCTCAAAATTGATGGGGAACGTGTAGTAAAAGGGCTAGAGCGTGAATCTGTTGCGTATACACAGCCAATAAAGACACATAAAGTAAACATTGGGAAAACCGAGAATCCAAAGTTTGTGTAGATAGGATATTATTGGAGTGATGAAACTGTGGAGAAGATAGCATATTTATTGCACGAGTATCAATATATATTCCCAACTACATTCTCATAAATTAAGGGGATAGTTGTGGAATTAGGTGAGATTAAGATCCCTTTGAAACCAAGTGCTAAATCAGTGCAAAAGAGACCTTGCAAGTTAAATCCGAAGTATAAAGAGAAGATGAAGGAAAAGATAGACAAAATGCGAGCAGCAGGGATCATTGAACCAGTGGTGGAATCATAATGGATAATTCCAATGGTAGTGCAAGATAAGAAAACAAGAGGAATTAGGATTTGTGTAGATCTGAGGAAGTTGAATGATGGATGTCTACATGATCCATTTCCAACATCGTTAA
>ML790135.1:190177-203555 GCA_009831015.1 Picea engelmannii | reverse complement strand
GATTTGTATTGTTTGAATATCTAATGCCTCCTAAAATTACTGCAATAGCTCAGGGGGAGCATGCCTCTTCTTTGACATTGATGTCAAAGGGGGAGAAAAGAATTTGGGTGCCTTAGTTGCCATCAATGCCAAAGGGGGAGATTATTGGAAAATGTTTAATAGGTAGCATATGCTTGTCATTGATGGAAAGTACAACACTGATGATGGCTTGAGTACAACAACGATGATCAACAGGAAAATAGAAGATAAGTCCAAGAAGATCGAATGATCGAAGGCAACACAACATTGATAAAATGATCGAAGGCTCGAGAAGCATTTCGAGCGCTGAACAGGAGGACAGATCTCAGACGTTAGATCCAAGCGCAGGACCCGACCATCATTGGATCAAGGAGAACCTGCACACCTTTTAAAGTATAACAAGGAGAAGCGGGCGTAATCGCGATATGCGAAATCGTGACTTAATCTGAGCCATCAAATCGAGGTTGAATCTGGACCGTTGATCCCAGTCCATGTCAGAGTTTCGAGGATAGCGAGTTAAACATGTCAAAGATTATTAACATCAAGAATCCTGAAATCACAATATGCGATATTACGATTTAATCGCAGCCGTCAGATCAAGATAAGATCTGGACCGTCGATCTGACTCATGTCACCAAACCACGTCAACTAGGAACATGTGGCACAACTAGGTAATGACAAGTGTTAGACTGATTCAACAGTTCAAGCACATGTAAGTCACGAATCAGGGTGACACATGGCAGGTGTTCGACACGTGAGACGTCAACGGGTTTACACCCTTTCGGATTTTCGTGGATCGGGAGTTGGAAGCATAAAAAACATTCACCACAGAAATGTCGAAATCGTGATATGCGAATTCATGAAAAGATCTTGATCGTCAGATCACCAAGGAATGTGGACCATTGATCAAGCATGAAGAAGGCCTGTGAAGTGTCGAAATCACGACGATATCTGAACCATTGGGTCCATAGGACATGTGGCGAAAGATCGTCATGTTGCTGACTGGAAAGTCAAAGGAACGGGGTTTGATCTTAGCCATCAGATTGAGGTTTGATCTTAGCCGTCAAATCAAGGTTTGATCTTGACCATTGATCCGACTCCATCTCGGAGTCTCAATTATCGTGACTTGGAGTGACGGGAATCTCCATCTTAGGAACAACGAAATGCGAAATCGCGAAAGTGCCTTATGCATAAGGTTGTGGCCACAACCCTTGGTCACAAGAAGGGAAGGATTCAGTCCAGATAAGCTCTGTTTCGGGATTTCAGAGATCGCGACTTGAAGAGTCGAGATGCCTCATCTTCAGATTCACGAAACGCGAATTCACGAAAATCACTTTAAGCATAAGCGCTTGGTTATGACCATAGCCATATAAGGGAATGAGCCTTGGCGCATGGTCAGGTGGAGAACAGATGGCAGGTGGGGAGGAGAACGATACAGAAGGTGACACGACAAGAATGGGGCCCTTCCTCGATACCCCACCATTCCGGACCCCCCCCCCTTTAATTAAAGGCAGAATGGCAAAGGGGGTCCGAAATTGCTTGAGCATCGTTGATCTGGGTGCTTTAATCCTGGCCACTCGAGAGATGTGCGCCCAATTCCGGACCCTCCCCCTCCGCTTAAAGGTAGAATGTTAGGGGGGCTCCAGAATCCAATCCCGACCGTAGATCTGAGAGCACAGATTCCGACCGTCCAGATTTGCTCGTTGCATATCCAATGGTGCAGATAAATTTGAACAAGATCGGAGGGAAACTGTAGCATGACATAGTGTAACTGCCAGAAACCACTGATGGTTTCAGCCAGAGGACTCGAAGACACTTGGGGATGATTGACAGAGAAGGTGAAGAGCCTCTAAGAATCTTCAAGAGGGATGAAGATGTTCGTGGAGGCGATTGACAGCTGGATGGGCATTGAGGCCTGTAACTGAAACAGAGAAGGTGATCTTGACTTTCACAGAGAAGACAAAGAGTCTCAACTACCAGAGAGGTTGAGAAATCTCAGTAGAACACCCAGTGATGTTGGACGCATGGTGGAAAACGACCAGAGAAGCTGAAGAGTCACGATGATGATTAGACAGAGCACTCAAGTTGCGAAGGAATTTGGCACGGAGTGTGCATGCAGAGGCATTGCGAATATTGCATGCACAAGATGCACGGAAGTTATATATACATGATACAGAGAAGAGAAGTACGGTTGTTTCTGTTGGAGTTGCTGTGGTTGTTGTTGTCCTAGGGAAAATTCAAGTGTAAGCAAGGAGGCAGAGCACAGGAGTAGAGATGCATGCTAGAGGAAGGCTGCATCAAAGGGACATGGTGCAGAGAGTATAAAAGGCAGAAGAACAGAAAGTGAAAGGGGCGTGCAGAAGGCACTGATGCAGACAGGACAGAGCAGCGTAACAGAACAACAACAGGTCTGGTAAGCCATTGAATAATGTTATATTGCTGTAGTAAGTTTCAGTAACAAAGAGTTTATTATTCAGGGTGGTTGGGAGGTGCTAGGGAGGACTGGTGTCCTCAAAGGTTCAAGTGGGTGCTTGAACACAGGGAGTTGGTGCTTCCTTCTAGTTGGTGCTAGAGAAACCAGGGAGTTGGTGCTTCCTTCTAGTGGGTGCTAGAGAAAATAGAGAGATGGTGCTCTCAGCAAGTTGCATCTTGCAAAACTGAGGTTGTAGCCTCATTATGAGTTGGTGCTCATATGTATGATAATGTAAAGAATGTAACTATTACTTATCATATAAAAAAAAAGAGGTTTTTACCCTGCATGGGTTTCCTCGGGAAATATCTGTCTCTGTGTTTCTCATATATGTGAATGATGCTGAAAGTGCCATTGTTTATTTCCCTGCATTATTGTGATCATCATTCAGTGTTTCTACAAAGAGTTTAAAAGAAGCATAATTGTTTAAGCACGGTAACAACTGATTCACCCCCCCTCTCAGTTGTCCAACACGTAGTTCACTGCAGTGTGGGGTTATGTCCACCAATCTTCTTCTCTTATTATTAGTCTTCGGGCTTCTTACATTCTTCTTCTCCTATGCACAAAGCCACATAGCTCACTCCACAAAGGACGGGTGATCTACGTGCACCTCGCCAGATCCTCCTTCCCTGAGTTAGGTCAAGGCACAAAGACAACTCCTATCAAGCACAGATCCTTCTTACAATCACTTGCACTCATCTCTACGAGTCTCAACATACAGTATGCATAAAGCATTCAAAATTGTTCGCACTTAGAAACCTTCACAGGTTTTTGCACAAAGCCGATCAAAACTTCACCTCTTCTTACATCGCTTAGATATCTATTTATACATTACAAAAGAGGCATAAACATGGGTAAAACCCATGGGCCGACATCCCATACCCGTTACATAAACCCTAAAACCCAAAAATCCCGCAAAATGAGCGAGATCCCATGATCTCTGCTTCACCTGGGAACTCTGTCTTCGACCAGCCTGTCGAAGTCCCAAAAATGGTCAAACACGACCAACGTTTCCTCAAAAATTGGTCGAGGGCCAACATTACCATACCTCTGGAAATCCAAATCTCCTACCACATTTCCTCTCTTGATCGACGATGAGGATCTACTTCGGATCTCCGGGACTCTGGGAATCTTACACCCCTTTGAAATTTTTCTCCACTTCCTCCAGAGTCTCAGATCTGCTGACACATGTCCCCCTCAAATGGATGGCTAAGATGGACTCTGTCTGTTCGAAGGTTCGGGAGCCCCCTCAACACTGCACTTTTATTTCTCTAAATTACTAAGGCTTCGAACCATATGATGTTCTATCAGGTGTCCTCCTCCAATCGATGGTTGAGAGTGACTTCGGACTTCGAGCCTTCGAGATTCCTCAACCCCAAACCACTTCCCTCTTTGATTTTCCAGAGTTCTGAACTTCGGGATTGGTTGACACTTGTCCACTGATATTAGCAGTGGAGATTTACTTCGCTACTCATGGCTTTGAGGATTTTCAAAGCATGACACTCTCAATCCTCTAGAGTACTCAGTCTTCGGACTTCCAGATCTGGTGCCATGTGTCCACTTTGATGGATGACTTAGATGAACTTCGGCCTCTGGGCGTTCTCGACCCCAATTTCTTCTGTCGAATTTCCTCTGGAGTGCCTCCCCTCTAGAGTGTTGGATCCGGTGACACTTGTCCATTGAGATCAATGGTGGAGATGAGATACGTTTTTTGGAGCTTCGGGAGCCTTAAGAACTCCTGCCACAACAGTTCCTTCCTCCTGGAGTGTAGACCTTCCGGACTCCAAGATCTGATGACACATGTACTCCTGCTTCAATGGTTGGGATGCGCTCTGGGACTTCGAAGCTTTGAGTCTTCTAGACTCTGCGCGCCCTGTGTACTTGTTCTCCTGGAGCACTGAAGCTCTAGACCTTCTTCGATCTATGGATGTGTGTCCTGATTGATGGATGTTCTAGATCTACTTTGAATCCCTGAGAATTCAGGAGACTTGTCTCTTTTGCGCCTAAGTATAGAAAACCTCTAGACATCTGAACTTTCGGAGCCCGATGGATGCTAAGGGTTAAAGCCTATGCTACTTACCTGGATCCAATGACTCGCGATCCACATGCCCAGATCTAACGGATGAGATTTATCCTTCCTTTTGCGTGCTCCTCCTCCCATCCAGAATTTGATCCAATGGTCCATATCTGCTCGGACAACTGATATGATGACAGTCGTAGCTTCTCCTTCGCTGTTGTCTGCGCTTTCTTTTCAATAAAGGAATTTTTAGAATTTCAAGGCTCAACCTTTGACCTTCTCTTGGAAGGATGTTTGCTCGGCCTCTACCTACTGTACCTCCTAAGATTTCGAACTCCTTCGAGGTTTTCAAGGGGACTTGGCCCTTTTCTCCTTCAATGAATCCTTTTTCCCTCCTGGCAGCAAAGACGCTCTTTCTCCTGATCTCAAACTTAAAGATGTTTAGAAAATATTTTTGTGCGCTCCTTGCACTCGTCTTCCTTGAGAAATTTTCAACAATTTTCTAAGTGTTGGCCCTATACACATCTTGCATGGGTCTTCCTCGAGCTTTTATACTCCATGGAGTATCTGTGCACTCCTTGCACTTACTCGACGAGACTTCACACTATCTCTTTTGAACAAATGAGTCTAAAAATACTCTACCCTCGCACTCCTTGCATGGATTTTTGCACTCCTTGCACTTACCTTATGGTTTGCCCACTTGGAATCCTCCTCTCATAACTTGAAACAAAGTTCTCGCACACTCCTTGTGTCTGGTTAATGCACTCCTTGTAGAGCCTTCTCCTCAAAGTGTTCAGTAACTTTGGTGTTCTTTCATTGGCACTTTTCCTTCTACGCTTTAGGCTTGTTCTAGTGTTCCCACTTGGCATGCTCTTCTCTCGAACTCACGAAATATTTCAAAATGCACTCCTTTCATTTGCTTCACAGAAACTTTCAACTACTCTGGTGTGCACTCCCTGCACAAGCCTAAAGATCCCATAACTACTCAGAAAACTACAGATAGGGAAATCTATCTAAACAGAAAGAAGGATGAGTGGATCATTGAGACTTTTTAATTAAAAAGTGAGAGCGGACCGGGTACATCAAATCCGGGTGTAGATTCTATGTGCAACCAAATCCCAAACAAGTTTCCACAAACTTTATTCACCTTCTGTCCTTGGGATCCCACCACCAATGAAATCTAAACACAACTACTTGATGTCCCACTCATCCAGTCTCTTATTGAAAAGTCTCTGCGCTCCACTCATCATTCTTTCAGTCACAGGGGCACTCCACTCCAGTCAATGAAAATTTTCCACAAACTTTTTGGATCATCATGTACGAAGGATCCCAACACGTGTTTGACCACCGCTAATGAATTCCACTTTATGTCCCACTGCTAATTGATGGTATGACTAACCTACTCCCATAAAGGCAGCGTTAAATAAAACAACACTATGCAAAAGAAAACATCATGGCTTCCCCTGATCATCTTGGCCTTGATAATTAGTGCAAACTCATAGTAGAGAGAGTCAAAGACAACTTCGAGTGTATCGATATTCTTGTGAATAATGCAGCAGGGCAGTTCTACAAGGAGAACATAGAAGAAATAAAGCCGGATAAGTTGGAAAGAATTTTGAAAAGATTTTTTTTTTTTTTGCAGTTCTTCCTCACTCATCATTCCTTGAGGCGCAAGGGTGTAAGCAACTACTATTAGATTTGTTCTCTTCTGTTACTATCCAACGTCTTAAAAATGACAAATTTTCAATGAATACAGTCCACTTCAAGGGGGAAACCTCCTTTTACAATATATCTAATTCAGAATACAGTATGAGATGAGATAAGATGATCCTAATACTAGGTCTCATTGATATATATTTAGGAGACAAAGGGTGCAATTATAATGAAAGGGTGTAAGAAAGGGTTCTAGCAAAGGGTGTCCACTCAATGAACTTGTGTCATAGTGCATTCATTTGTGAGATATTAAATAATACCCCTAATTTCACAAGATATTGATAAATACCTTCAATCCTTTTGTTTAACTCCCCTCCCAATACATTTTCCAATAATAAAAAAAACTCACTTTTACTAGATATCCCTTATTTTTACCAAATACCCATTTTTATACCCCCCAATACCTATAAACCCCCGTACCCTACATCCCCCCAATACCTACAATATATTGACTCTATTTTTCATAATTTAAAAACCCTCTTTATGAATGAACGTGATAAAATATTGGACAATAAGGAGAATCTCTCATGGGTTCTAGCCTACATACAAATATAACACTAGAAATGTAATAATTCAATATCTAGGGCTTAATAAGGGGTTTTATGCATAGTATGGTTCTTTGAATAGGGTTTAACATGACCCTACCCTTCAAACAAGTGTTGTCCTCAATAATTGACTAACCACGAGTGTTTCTACAAGAAGAAATAGTCTTCTCATCTTGCCTCTTCCATTGGTACGTTCTTCCATTTGAGTAGGTACTCTGTAATTGCTCGATTTCTTAGCTTCTTAATCCTTGTTTCAAGGATTGTTTCTGGTTCTAGTATGATTTTCCCTTCTTCATTAATATCTGGTAAAATAGTTTGTATTGTGATATGAAAATAGGGGGTTGACTTGTTATGCTATGCAAACACCCTCTACTTCATTAAAATAAACTTTTCAGGACCTTGCTCAATGTCTTAGTTATGCAAGAAGTTTTATGTGTCAATTTCATGCTTCTTTTAAATGTTTATGTGTGAGGTCTTTAAAAATTTAAATATGTGTTTTAAACAAATACACCATAAACATAACTTGCAGCAATTAAACCATCAAACTCACAACAATAACAAGATGATAAAGGAGTTCAACCCCAACTGGGCTACATCTCCTTGAGCCTCCTTCAATGGACTTGGCTCTCTGGGATTAGCTTGTCAAAGATTCTTTTACAAGATGCTGCTCAACTCCAATGGATTAACTAATTGTACCATTGGGTTCAGAATACATAAAAACCCCAAAAATGACTAATAGAACTCTGAAAACGGATCATGGCTCATCTGGACATGACCTCTTCTACATGTGGCCTTGAGCTTCCCTGACATTCCTTGTGGAAAAAAAACCTGTAAAAGTACTCAAATGCCTCTGAAACCTATCCCAATGTGTTCAGAGCATAACAATTAGCCAAAAATGACTATTCAGTCACAGAAAACAGACTTGGGCTCATCTGAGCATGACCTCAATCAACGAGGGCTTCAAGCTCCCTGGAGCTCTCTGAAACTTCAATGGTGAAAAACATACAAAAGAAGTCTTCAAATGCCTTTGAAAACAATGCCAATGGATTCAGAACGTCCAAAAACCCCTCGCTGGGCTTTTTCAGCACCTCATTTGGCCAAAAAATGAAAAAGATAGGCCTCCTTCCATTTTCCTCCTTCAAGCTTGTTGTCTCTGGTTCACCAAAACGCACCTCTGTACGTCCAACCTAGCTCATGCACTCAATCTCGTGCTAAAACCTAGCATTGGTGCATAACCTAAAAATAGTGCGAACTGTAGGACGGTTAGGGCGCACCTAGCCCCTAACCGCCAAGACCGTGGACATAAGGGTCACCGTGTGACCGTGCGCATATACAAAAAGGGTCAAAATTTTAAAACATATGGTAACGGGTCGGAAGGTGTGCGTTGAAGGTTACATGGCATATATATATATATATATATATATATATATATATATATATATATATATATGACCGGGGGCCGGGGCAAGACCGCGCCCCAACTTACAACATAAATCAATTCAAATAAAATTTAAATCATTTATATAATAAGAATGAACAGTGGGTGCATCGGTTGGGTGGCCCTTCCCAAGGATATTCCCCTACCTGGAGGTTGCGGGGTTGAGTCCTTTCGACTACATAAGTTTTATACCATAGCCAAGGTGACATGTGGCAGCCCTTGGTTGGGCCACGTGTCACTGATCCATTCACCACCAATGCCATGTGTCAAGAAATGATTTGTCGTCCAACTACCAACCAATACCTGCCATGTGTCACATGGCCCTGCCATGTGTCGTATGACCCTACCACGTGATGTACGACCCTGCCACGTCAGCATCCATACAGACTGTATGGACTGTACAATCAACACATTTTTTTGCCTGTTTGACGATTTGAATAGAACGCGATATCTCTCTCATCCGATGTCTGTTTGAATCCAAACAAGTTGCGTTGGGTTCATGACGATGAGGGCTACGTATCTGTTCATTTTGAGGCAATTATGAGAACTTTGATTTTTGAGCAAAATTTTGACCCCTGGTCCAGATTTTGATCACACCTTCCCACTGAAAGGCTATTGGACCCACAAAAGCTTATGATTATCTTCCTGAACTTCAATTCTCTTCTGCTTCCAAGTTCTATCAACTGATTCTACTTGAAAAGTCTTTTTGACAATTACTTGGATACCTTGACATGCCTTGCACTGCAACTGGCTATGTCTCTCAACCACTGTTCTCTGGCTGTTGCTGACCCACTGTTCTCTTAGTGCTTGGAAGACTAACAACCTTCCCACTGAGAATCAAGTCCCTCTTGTGAACTCTTTGGCGTCAAAATAATCTCCTCTACAATGGCTACAAAAACTTTCCTGCGACATCTTGTCACAAACCAAGAAAACCATCAATCTTGAAAACAAATTTATACAAGACTGAAAATGATGCCAACAAAGTCTTTTTTCTCTTCAAGCAAACGCTCGCATCTTGTACTTCATCAAAGCACATGGCATTTTCCTGCATCTTGGTGTACTCAAAATCAACTTACAAGCCAACAAACACCATCGACTAAACATAAGTCGAAAAACATGATCGACACAACATAGTTGTCAAGACAACATCGACACCAGTTGAGACTCATTTGAAACATATCGACCTTCCCAATGACAAGTCGACATTCATGATACACAACCATGTTACAATCATGAGTCATTCATGATGAACTATCACCAGGTTCACTGCTTACACATACACAATAACACATGCATGTGCATGACTCTTCAACTCTCCTTCAGGTACAAACATAAGTACATGAACCTGAAACATGTGGGTACATAAGAGCTAAATATGAAAAAGATATATGGCTGTAACAAGTGAACATCATACCCCTCTTTTACATCCTCCTGGTGAAGTTGTGCAACAAACAAGAATGCCTTCAAACGAATTGCATTCACATGCAACTTGCATCATACAAGTTGTACTTGTCATACTCTCAACATAAATGCATACATAAGGCTGAAATGTGCATCTATAACAGAAAAATGCAAGCCTTACTTGCTCAAGAAATCTAACCATTTCTTACCAAGACAACTCAATGGTGACTTTTTCTGCTGGAAATCATCTTCTTGTGAATCATCTTGACTCACATCGATGATGGAATCTCCTCTTCCATTCTTGCTAATCTCTTTATCCATCTGCTTCTTGTGCTGTGGATGAGTGGTTGGATGCAATGTCCAACATTGGTCAATGAGATGACCCCTCTTCTGGCAATGAGTGCAAATCTTTTGCATCCTCTTTTCAAGTTGTCTTTGCTTGTAAAGTTTCCTGAAAGTGGTCAATCTTTTCCAACATTTTGAAATATGATGGTTATATAAATCATAATATGTACATGGACTTTTTCTTGTATTTTTACATGCAAATTTATCATGCTTAACATAATCAAAAGCAACTGAATGATAGGCAGAATTATACCTTGAACATTCACCTTTATCGCCTCTTTGAGGAGGTGAATTTGAAGAGTTACAAGCTCTCCTTTGAAGACCAACAACAATGTTCTTGTCCGCATGGCTGTCACAACTCTTTTGTTTCACACATTTGCATTCATCTTGAACACATACTTTGCATGCTTGAGGGATTGAACTTGCAACAAAAGTTGTTCTTGGAACTTTTTCCCTTGTCTCCTCAACTTTGGAATTTTCTCCATCTTTCTATTCATATCCAAGACCACAATATTTGGGACTCTCCTCAACAACAATAGGCTCAACAAATCCTTGTGCATGCTTGCCTAAACCTCTACCTTCATAGCCCATTTTTAACAATAACTTGGACCCTATTCCTCTTGTGTGATTTTCAAAAACACCAAAGCATTCATCTTGAGAGGAATTTGAAGATACACTAACATTACATACCTCATGTTCATGCATGTACTTGGTAAGGGTTTCCTTTCCCTCATGGAGTTGAGTCTCCATCTCATGCAACTTTTCAAGAAGCTGGTCTTTCTCCTCCTTTATGGCCATCAACTGCTCTTGAAGGGCAATGCTCTCTTCTCTATCTTCCCACAACTCTTGTACCATATCTCTCATGGTTACAAACTCCTTCAACATCTCTTTGTCAAAGAACTTGGATAATGAATATGTATGAGAACTATCAATATTTGAAGCTTCCTCCATCCTTGCAAGATATCAAACTTCAACACAAAACTTGCACAAATACCAACAACTAAATCTCTAGCTATCAATGGCAATCACATGAGCAAAACAAACTATGCTCTGATACCACCTGATCTGAAAATAGGGGGCTGACTTGTTATGCTATGCAAGCACCCTCTACTTCATTAAAATAAACTTTTCAGGACCTTGCTCAATGTCTTAGTTATGCAATAAGTTTTATGTGTCAATTTCATGCTTCTTTTAAATGTTTATGTGTGAGGTCTTTAAAAAGTTAAATATGTGTTTTAAACAAATACACCATAAACATAACTTGCAACAAATAAACCATCAAACTCACAACAATAACAAGATGATAAAGGAGTTCACCCCCAACTGGGCTACATCTCCTTGAGCCTCCTTCAATGGACTTGGTTCTCTAGGATTAGTTTGTCAAAGATTCTTTTACAAGCTGCTGCTCAACTCCAATGGATTAACTGACTGTACCATTGGGTTCATAATACATAAAAATCCCAAAATGACTAATAGAACTCTGAAAACGGATCATGGCTCATTCAAGCATGACCTCTTCTACATGTGGCCTTGAGCTTCCTTGAGCTTCCTTGTGGCAAAAACACCTGTAAAAGTCCTCAAATGCCTCTGAAACTTATCCCAATGTGTTCAGAGCATAACAATTAGCCAAAAATGAATATTCAGTCATAGAAAATAGACTTGGGCTCATCTGAGCATGACCTCAATCAACGAGGGCTTCAAGCTCCCTGGAGCTCTCTGAAACTTCAATGGTGAAAAACCTACAAAATAAGTCTTCAAATTCCTTTGAAAACAGTGCCAATGGATTCAGAACGTCCAAAAACCCCTAGCTGGGTTTTTTCGGCACCTCATTTGGCCAAAAAATGAAGAAGATAGGTCTCCTGCCATTTTCCTCCTTCAAGCTTGCTGTCTCTGGTTCGCCAAAATGCACCTCTGTACGTCCAACCTAGCTCACACACTCAATATCATTCTAAAACCTAGCACCGATGCATAACTGAAAAATGGTGCAAACTGTAGGACGATTAGGGCGTGCCTAGCCCCTAATCGCCAAGACCGTGGACATAAGGGTCACCATGTGACCACGCGCATATACAAAAAGGGTCAAAGTTTTAAAACATATGGTAACGTGTTGGAAGGCGCACGCCGGAGGTTACATGGCATATATATATATGACCGGGGGCCGACGCTAAGCCCTGGCCCAGACCGCGCCCCAACTTACAACATAAATCAATTCAAATAAAATTTAAATCATTTATATAATAAGAATGAACGGTGGGCGCACCGGTTGGGCGGCCCTTCCCAAGGCTCTTCCCCTGCCTGAAGGTTGCGGGGTCGAGTCTTTTCGACTACATAAGTTTTATACCATAGCCAAGGTGACACGTGGCGGCCCTTGGTTGGGCCACGTGTCACTAATCCATTCGCCACCAATGCCACGTGTCAAGAAACGATTCATCGTCAAACTACCAACCAATACCTGCCACGTGTCAGACAACCCTACCACATATCGTATGGCCCTTCCACGTGTCATACGACCCTGCCACGTTAGCATCTGTACGGACTGTACAGTCAACACATTTTTTTGCCTGTTTGACGATTTGAACAGAACACGATATCTCTCTCATCCGACGTTCATTTGAACCCAAACGAGTTGCGTTGGGTTCATGACGATGAGGGCTACACACTCGTTCATTTTGAGGCAATTCTGAGAAATTTGATTTTTGAGCAAAATTTTGACCCCTAGTCCAGATTCTGATCAGATTGATATCTTGTTGTCAATGAACTTCTTCAAGCGAGAAACATAGAAGACTAGATGTACATGTGAATATGGAGGTAACTCCAATTTGTAATCCATACTTCCAATCCTTTGAACAACCTTATATGGGCCATAATATTTGGGTGCCAATTTATTGTCCTTCTTTTGTTGCTTGAGGGACTTATATTTATATTGTTGTAGCCTAAAATATACCCAATTTCCCACTTCACATTTTCTTTCATTGTGATGTTGATTTGCTTGTTGTTTCATCCTATTTTGTGTCGTAACCAAGTTGCCCTTCAATAGTTTGAGAACCTTTTGTTGGTTGTCTATGTGGTCCTCCACTGCTTGAACCTTTGTAGTCCCTTTCAATGGTGATTTGATGGATGAAGGATGATATCCACAAAGTGCCAAAAATGGGGACATTTTTGATAAAGTATGGAAGGATTTTTTGTACCACCATTCCACCAAGGGAAACCACTTGACACACTATATTTGTTTATTAGATTCAAAGAAACAAATATATCCTTCTAGACATTTATTCACAATCTTATTTTTCCCATCAGATTGAGGATAGTAAGATGAATTGTGAGCCAATTGAGTACCCAAACAAGAAAATATTTTAGTCCAAAAATTTCCATTGAAAATTGGATCTTTGTCACTTACAATAACCTTGGGGACTCGATGTAGATTTGGAATT
>ML790135.1:155761-175293 GCA_009831015.1 Picea engelmannii | reverse complement strand
GTCAGTAACTTAGGTTTGATCACAACAATAGCCTGCTTTTTCATTTAGAAGTTTTAATCACAATTTTTCTTTTATAGGGTTTTTAGACAAGTGTGAGAGTCCAATTTTAATTTGCTAGTGTGTTATTTTTGAAGTGACTCTTTACAATCTGCGCTTAGGCTAGAAAGTTTTCTTGGTTTTGACTTGTTGATATTTTTCCTTTTTGCTTTGTGAGCATTCAAATAAAAAAGAAAAAAGTCTTTTATTTCTTTGTTGGTTAAAAAGTGTTGTTTTGCATTAGTAACCAGGGAAAAGTCTTTGCTTTCATAAGTTCTTGAAGGTTTACTTAGATCATAAGTATCTCATATTCGATTGAAATTCTTCTTTGAGTTTGTTGTTCAAAGATATTAGAAAAAAATTTCAGTTTGAAAAGTTGTTTAAGAGTTGAGTGAAGTAAAGGTTTTTGTTTCCAACTTTCTGTTTGTTTTGCTTTCGTCTTTCAAACATCACTAGTTTCACTTTCATAACCTTTGAATTAAGACAAGACATAAAAATTAACGCTAAATCTAAAATTCATTAGACTTTTCATGTTTGTAGGGTCAACCAACTAGTTTAGGGTTAGGGCCTTGAATTAGGTTGGAAAGGAAACTCTTCAAGGCCATTAAAATTAAACATTGGAGTCTGAATTAGGGAGTGTCAAATTCCAGTATCATGAAATTTATCTGGGACCCCCCTCTAACACAGGGGATAAACACGAGGTCGCGTGCAGAAAGGTAGCGGAGATAACCCCTCCAAAGCTAGACTAATCGTAGTGGAGAACACATATAGAGGGCTTGTCTTGGGATTTCATTGATTGTATTTGCCACAGAGCTTCATGGGTCTCAAATCCATTCAAGGTCCTCAATTGTCTTCCATACCACTTGATTTTGATACCCTTGATAGGTTTCAGGCTCGATACCTTGCTCATTGTGGTCTACTCGACTTTCGACTGTACCCGCCTGGTGACTGTTCGCGCGCTGACAACCTAGTTGCCTATCTTTTTAGGGACATACATAGGTGACTGCGAGGGTATACCATGATACCTAAGACAGACATCAGGCCATGCTTTACAGATTATACCCGGAGGGTGATTCCATGCTCGAATTTCACTTGCACCGGTAAGTTTCTCTAGTGTTGGTTGTTGTAATTGTTCTTCCAATTAGTTTAGTGTTTGTTTGTTTTATCTTGTAGGGACTTTTTTAGTGTGTGTTGTTTTTTGAATGAATAGATAGACCTAGAGTGTCTTTGATATTCTCACATAGTGGAGGATCATGAGCTCCACCAGTCATGAAGGATTCTGGTCCAATCACCGGTTACACTGGAGCCACGCCCGCCACCACTAAGGCAAAAGCTAGACCATCAAGGATCTTTTGAAGTGACTGGGTCACAAGAAATTGTGCCCGACCAACATCTGGAGGAAAGGACCATGTTAGACCTTGGAGTGAAAGATCTTGGTCCACCTGAAACTCCAACCATTGATATTTTGACACCCATCATCGTACCGATTCACCCTTACAAGTGCCAGACAGTGTCACACGCAACAATGGAAACAAATGTTGTCACTCCCTCCAGGAATTCTTCAATTCCCACTATGGTTGTCACCATAGGAGAGCTTCCACCTCCTAACCCACCATCATGGATCTGAGCCACCATGGTCTCGACCGCCTCTACCTCGCACAGTGGTCCGATCCCTTCTATGGCGGTGGCCACAACCCTTTTCCCACTAAGTGCGACAGGCCCTCCGTTCTCATACGGGATGCCTAGCTCAGGTACAAGTCCTGTACTTTCCTACTCCACTTCACAGACTTTAGGTCTGGGGGCAGGGAGCTCTAACGCTCCTCTGCAAGGCCACATGGGGGGCACTTCATCTCCTTTTAATGATTTCCCTTATAGGGGAGGTCATATACCTCCTTCATCCCCTTTGCTTGGTGGCATGCATAAGCAATCCACCGAGCCACCTGCACACCATAGTTTATTTGGAGCAGGGAGTCAAGGACCGCCTTCACATAATATGTCAGTAGATTCGACATCGTTTTCTTTGTTCAGTGCATTTGGTAACAACACCTTCTCGTCATATCCTTACCCAACTTGGGGCAACTCTAGTTTCGGACAACCTATTCCTATGCAGGGTACTATTCCTGCACAGGGGGAAAACCCAGGAACTTCTTCCGCATCAGGGCCTTGGAATTCTTGGCAGGGATCCGTTCCCTCATCAAGAATGTTGATTTGGAGAAATTCTTTCCACAATCAATGTAACCCCGGACAAGGTACTATGCCTATCCCTACAGGATCGGCATGGGGCAACCCTTCCCAAAGTCCTCCGAATGTAATGCATGCCCATCCATCTACTTCCTATTTTGGGAATCAGTCGATGATGTTTCCTCAAATGAAAAATCTGTACATTGGTCATGGCCATGGTTTTTACCAGAACCCAAGACAGAAGCCGAACTTTTCTTGGCAACCTGGAGCCAGTCAAACTCCAGGTCCTTTTTCCTCAGGTTATCACCAACAACCCAAACTGCCTTTCCTGGCAACCTTGCATTTTCCAGACTTGACAAGGTTGTTGAATGAACCTATCTATCATGATCCGCGTTGGCCCCCTATGCCGACGAAGTTGCCTTCAGACATACCAAAGTTCGAAGCCAAGCCAAACAAAGATCTAGGCAATCATGTGACTACCTTACACCTTTGGTGCTCATCTAACTCATTGAAAGACGACTCTGTGCAGTTGTGATTGTTTCAATGTACTCTCATTGGGAGTGCCGTGAAATGGTACATTGAGCTCGACTTCTCAAGATACTCTTCCTTCGGCGAATTGGCAATGGCCTTCCTAAACCATTTCCAATTACCTGTCAGATATGACGCTGGCACATAATTGTTGGCCAATTTCACACAGAAAAAAGCAGACCATATCTCTGATCACATCCGAGAATGGAGACACTAGAAGAGTTTAATTAAGGTGCCAGTCCCACCAGCATTCCTGCTCGAGTGGTTCCTTAAGTCTTTGGTCCCATAGTTATCCAAAGACGTCGCGACATCAAGAGTGTTTTCCAAAGAAGACGCCATCATGAGAGATCAACAACTTGAGCTCATATATTCTCAGTCCGGTTTATTATACGAGATCTTGCTAGATGTGCCACATTCAATACTTGATAAAACCAGACAGAGAGTTGGACCACATGCCGATGGTATTGTTGGTTCAGCACAAACAAAGCCCGCTGAGCAATTGATGAAGCAGTTGCATCAATTGTCTATACAACACACAATGGCCAACCAAACTACTGTTTTGGTTTCTCCCCATACTAAAACGTCAGATGTACACACAGTGAAATTGGAAAATCCAAAGGCCACCCAACAACCTAAAGGAAGGAAAAAACAACGAAAGAAGGGTAAGGGGGATAAGAAACCCACTGATAATGTTGGCGGGGGCAACACTGAGAAACAGAAGGTGAGGTATCCATGAAACTTGTGCGTGGAAGACCACCTGACCCACCAATGTCCTCGACTTGTAGAGGCCCAAAATTTTGTGACACAACAACAACCTGTTGTGTTAACCAATCCATTTCAGCATGGGAAAAACCTAACCCAAGCCTCTACAAGTGTGGAAGGGGGCAGTCAAGGACCCTCTCCATCTTCGAACAATCCCACATACGCGAATGTATATATGATGAAGGGTGATGCTTTTATATCAACTAGAGAGCATGATTACAGTAAACCAAGCAGTTCTGAGAAGGGCAAATAATCCGAACTCCCATCTCTTCCTCTACAGATTGAGAATACTTTGGGAAAAACAATGACACGCATCCCAAAAGGTGTGTTCAAAAAATATTCTCACAACCCAAATGCAAGGGCTGCCCAAAACTATTATGTGGTGGAGGATTTGTCTCAAACCCCTTCTGCGATGTCTGCTTTGGAGGTCCTCCAAAGCTACCTGTCCCAGAGGAAAGCTTTGTTAACTACTTTGGGATCTACCGAGACTTGTAATCTGGGTACCATCATGCTAGATACAACTGACTTAAAACCTCATCCGCCTTACCATGTAGCATTTCAGATAGTAGTGGCTCACCCCATGAAAAATTTTACTCGAAATATTTTCCGCACATTGGTTGATGAGGGTGCCTCGACATGCGTTATGTCGTTGGCATGTTGGAAGGCCATTGGCTAGCCTGTTTTGTCTCCACCGCCTACTCTTCTCAATGATTTCGACGGTCGTTCGTTCCGACCACATGGTATCATTCCATCTTTTCCCATGCAATTGGGAGGGAAGACCATGTGCGTTGAGGTAGAAGTAGCTGACGCGTCCCTCGACTGCAATCTCTTGTTAGGAAGGAGTTGGACTTATGCCATGCAAGCAGTGGTTGCTACAGTTTTTCGGGTCTTGTTGTTTCCACACGAGGACTGGATTGTGACCATTGATCAATTGTCTTTCTCCAGACTTGACCCTTCATTGGGGGTGTCCATAGTCCCAATGATTGATAATACTCAACCATGCATAGTCAATGTAGGGGTTGGTTTGTGCCCATCTTTGATGGGTACCTTCGATTACCCGCCCCCTCAAGGCAATGTCAAGTTCATATCCGACCACCATAAGGTTGAGATTTTCCAAGTTTCATCGTTTTGCATGACTTACTTCACTGATCCGTGGATACTTCCTTCCCCATCAGCTGTGATGGAGGGGACAGGGCAACCGGGCATGTCCATTCCCTTGTCTGCAGCTGAAGTAGCATACTCTTTAGTCCAACAAGATTCAACCAACCCAGATCCAACTCCTGCACAAGAGTTAGATCCACTTCTAGAGCCTATTTGGGCTCAATGTTCTCTCACTGACACTAATTCGTTAGACTTAGTCTTGCCCTCTGATGAAGTAGTAATTGAAGCAATGACTAGTCCGGAAAAACCCTGGGATGATCTTCATCACAGATCATACTTCCTCCCAGAGTTAAGCAGAATCGAAGCCGAAGAATTCACCTTGACTATGACTGGAGATAGGTCTTGTCCTATTAATCCCTCAGCTACACATGAGGTATATGTTGAGGGTAATATGGAAACCATCGTTGAAACCTTACCGATCAATATCTCTATAACCCTTGGTGTTGTGGAGAATGTTTTCGTCGGAGTTGACTGCTCCCCCAGAGAGATTCAAATCTACACAGATCTTTTTAAAGAATTCCGCAACATTTTTTCCTGGTCTTACGAGGAAATGCCAGGCATCGATCCAAAAATAGTCGAACATGAAATCACAACTTATCCAGATGCCAAGCCTGTTCGGAAAAAGCTTCGTCCAGTTAACCCCATGAAAGTAGTAGCCATTAAGGTTGAAGTTGAGAAACTGCTAAAAGTTAGTTTTATCTATCCTATCCATTTGACCCAATGGGTGTCAAACCCCATACCGGTCAATAAAAAACAAGGCATGATTCGTGTATGTACATACTTCTATGATTTGAACAAGGCCTATCCCAAAGATAATTTTCCCACACCATTCATCAACCAGATAATTGATGAATGTGCGGGTTGTGAGGCCTTATCTTTCATGGACAGTTTTTGTAATATACTAGATATAAAAAGTATGCAGAACAAAAATAGAATGCTAGAATGGCAGAATAACAGTAATGTAACCAACATAATCTCCACAATAACACAGAAATGATATAAGAACAACAACAAAAATAACACTTTGATTCAGAAAGTAATGTTCACGAGCCTCTTCGAGGGGGAAACCTCCAGTCGAGCAGCACTCTGTTACAATAATCTCCAAGCTAGGGTTTTCATACCCTCGACCCTTATTTATACTAAATATGTTATCAAGAGAAGCATCTAGAGGAATATCCTTCTAGAAGTGGAAGCTTCTATTAGGTCTTCTTACATCCGCCTTATTCTATTTTATTGAAAGGTCTTATTAATATTGACCTTTATTACATCTGAATATATTTCTCTACCTATGTGCAGGTTAGTACCCTAACATGTTCGCCCCCTTAAAAACAACCTTGTCCTCAAGGCTTGAGATGTGGAAACTGCTGCAGAATGGTAGCTGGTTCCCAAGTGGCATCTGCTGGAGTTGTATCTTTCCATTGGACTAGCACTTCCTTGATGGTTCTCTGATGCAGGCGATGCTCACGCTGGTCCAAAACTTCTTCTGGCTGTAGCCAAATGGATCCTTCTTCAGCTAACTCAGGAAGGTTGGTTTGAATTTGGCACCTAGTTCCAATCACCTTCTTTAAGCATGAAACATGAAAAACAGGATGTAGCTTCGAATGACTGGGCAGAGCTAGCTGATAGGCGACTTGTCCCACACGCTTGATAACTGTATAAGGACCATAAAATTTGGGTGCTAGCTTCTGACAATGCTCATCCTTGAGGGAAGTTTTCTTGTATGGTTGTAGTCATATAAACACCTGACCCCCTTCTGCAAATTGACGTTCAGAGCGACCTTGATCTGCTTGTTGCTTCATGCCATTCTATGCCATGACCAAGTTCTCTTTGAGGGTATGGAGAATATCCTCTCGAACTGTAAGTGTTTGGTCAACCGCCTGGACCTTCAAGGTACCCAGTAAGTATGAGAGAACTGAAGGTGGCTTCTGTCCATATACCACTTCAAAAGGAGTCATACGTGTAGCTGTATGGTAGCAAGTGTTGTACCACCATTCAGCTAGGGGTAACCATTGAGCCCATTGATTTTTCTTTTCAGAGGAAAAACACCTCAGATATGTTTCCAAACACTTGTTGACAACTTCCGTTTGACCATCAGTCCGAGGATGATAAACTGTGCTGAGATGTAATTGGGTGCCCTGTAGCTTGAACACTTCTTGCCAAAAATTGCTTGTGAAAGTTGGGTCATGATCAGAAACAATAGAGTGCGGCATGCCATGAAGCTTGAAGACCTGGTCCATGAAAATTTGAGCCACCGTGGATGCAGTAAATGGGTGTTGAAGAGCACAGAAATGAGCATACTTCGAAAGGCGATCCATAACCACCATTATGATTGATTTATTTCCTGATTTGGGTAAGCCGGTAATAAAGTCCATAGAGATATCCTTCCAAATAGCAGGTGGAATTAGAAGCGGTTGTAGTGTGCCCAGAGATTTGACTGTTTCTCCCTTGTTGCATTGACACACATCACATTCAGTGACAAAATTATGGATGTCCTGTTTCATACCATCCCAGAAAAAGGAATGTTTGACCCTATCATAGGATTTGGTTAACTTGAAGTGCCCCACTGTGGGTGTAGCATGAAGCTCAGAAAGTACCGTGGATTTAAGATTTGATTGTTTACTTAAATACAAATGACCTTTGTATCAAAGCTCATCCTGGAGCCAAGAGAACCCTGGGGGAGCTGGAGAATTGGTCTGCAATTGCTAGATCAAATGCGAACTTTTGGGATCTTGTAGCCATTCCTGGCGAACAACTTGGAGCCAATATGGTACAATGAAGGAAAGAGAAAAAAGGGATCCTTCATCTTCATATTTTCGGGACAGTGCATCCGCCACCACATTGTCTTTGCCTTTCTTGTAAATGATCTCATAATCATATCCAAAGAGTTTAGTCACCCACTTTTGTTACTCCGGGGAGGAAATGCATTGTTCCAGAAAGTACTTGAGGCTTTGATGGTCTGTCTTAATTTGGAAACATTGCCCCAAGAGATAAGGGTGCCACAGATCAACGACATGCAGAATAGCCAACATTTCCTTTTCATAGATGGGTTTTCCCAGATTCCTTTCAGATAGTTGCTTGCTGGTGAAGGCCAAAGGTCAACCCTCTTGCATAAGGACAACACCGATTCCTTTCCCTGAGGCATCACATTTCAACACAAAGGTCTTTTTGAAATCAGGAAGGGCCATAACTGGAGTGGTGCACATGGCCATCTTCAAGGTTTGGAAATCTTGAGCAGCGGCTAGAGTCCAGGTGAAAGAGTTCTTTTTGAGGAGAGCAGTGAGAGGTGCTGCGATCTTTCCATAATTCTCAAGAAAATTTCAATAATACCATGTTAAGCCCAAAAATCCATGCAATCTTTTGAGAGTATTTGGGTGCGGCCAGTCTTGCATAGCTTCAATATTTTTTGGATCCACCCTAATGCCATCCTTGCCAACAAGATGACCCAAGTATTCTACTTCTGAGGCACCAAAGGCACAGTTAGACTGTTTCAGGAAAAGTTGGTGTTGAGAGAGTAGATGGAGAAATCGGTCCACATGAGTAAGATGGTATGTCTAGGTTTTTCTATAGATGAGGATATCATCAAAGAAAACTAAGACAAAATGATGGAGAAAAGGACGGAAGACATGATTCATGAGGCTTAGGAAGGTGGAGGGGGCATTACACAAGCCAAAGGGCATGAACAAGAACTCATAGTGGCCCTCATGAGTTCGAAAGGCCGTCTTGGGAATGCCTGCTTCTTTCATACAGAGCTGGTGATAGCCCAAGCAAAGATCAAGTTTAGTAAAGAATTGGGCGCCACTCAATTCATCAAGGAGGTCATCAATGACAAGAATGGGAAATTTGTCTTTAATGGTCAGTTTGTTGAGTGCATGGAAGTCAGGACACATTCTCCAAAAACCTTCTTTCTTCAGAACCATGACTACAAGAGAAGAGTAAGGGCTCGTACTAGGGTGGATAACACCTGCAGTAAGGAGTTCCTGGACCATTTTCTCAATTTCATTTTTTTGTGAAAAGGGGTGGCGATACGGACGAATATTGGAAGGAAGGCTTACAGGTTCAAGGGGAATGGAATGATCATGAACACCACAGGAAGGAGGGAGTCCTTGGGGAGTGGAAAATAGCATTTGATGTTTAGAAATGAGGGCTTGGAGGTCTTGCGGCACCGAGGGTGTCTCTGTTGCTTGTATGGCATGGAGTTGGGCAATGACACCTGAATGACCTTTTTTGAGCAGCTTTTCCATGCGATGGGAACTAATGACCTTAGGTTAACTAGCAGTGATGCCTTGAAATTTATATTGGTGGCCTTCCTGGTCGAATTGTATGGTTAATTCCTTAAAATCCATGAGAATGGGACCCAAAGTCCTTAGCCAGTCTGCACCCAACACAATGTCACAACTGCCCACGTCGATAGAAAACATATGGGATTTTAGGTGGTAGTCACCGATTTGGAGACGCACATTTTCACAACTCCCTCCACATTTCATGGAATCACCATTGACAATCATGATTTGGAAATTGTTGACGACATGGATGTAGCAATGAGTTTCTTGGGCAATGCGGCGATGAATAAAATTATGGGTGCTTCCACTATCAACTAGAATGATGACCTTCTGATGTTTGATGTAACCGATTAACTTGAGGGTTTGGGGGGCGTAGAAGCCAGTGAGAGCATTGAGGGAAATGATCGATTCCACTTCTGGAGGGTCTGAGGGAGGGGTTATGTTAATGATTTCAGGTGACTCAGACACAAGAGGAGTTTCAACATCCTCTTCCGAAATATCCTCAGAGATGGCCATAAAAAGATTTTGTTCCTTACACTTGTGGCCCCGGAAATATTTGTCATCACAATTATAACAAAGGCCTTTGAGTTGGTGTTCAACCATTTCATCCCTGATCAATTTTTGGATCTTTAATGGGGCGGAGGGAGTAGTGGGATTTACGGGTTTAGGGTGAGGGATAAAGGAGGGTTTACAGTTTTGAGAGGATACAACCTGTTGTGCTTCTTTAGCTTTTTTAGTAGCCTCCATCCAACTTGAAGGTTGAGCCATGAGGACATGGGCCTGAATCTCATCCTTGAGGCCACTGATAAAACACTCTTGAAAGAAAGCATCAGTCATGCCCTCTATTCGAAAAGCCAGGCGCTCAAAGGTAGCTATGAAGTCTTCTACTGTTCTTGATTGTTTCAACTTTGTCAAATGGCCCAAATGGTTGGTGTCAGTGTCAAAGCGTTCATAAAGCTCAGTCACAAATTGGGTCCAAGAAATATACCCTTGATGGGAAGTTTTTCTCCATTGCCACCATTGCCAACGTTCGTGATCTAGATGGAGAACACCATACTGGAGTTTGGTCAAGTCATCTGTAATTCCATATAAAGAGAAATAATGTTCCATTTGGGTGACCCAACCAGTGGGGTCCGAGCCATCAAATTTGGTCACATGCACCTGCGGAAGGCGTAGGTCATGTTGAAAGTGATGGTGTTGAAAGGTATGGGAATGGGAGGAATGTTCACCTTCAGTCTTTGGAGGTGCATCAGAGAAAGGGTCATCTGTAGGGATCTTCAGTTTGGTGCAAAGTGATGCAAAGACAGATTCAAGCTGGGTGGTCAGTTCTTGTTTGACTTCCTCCATTGAGGACTGCATGGATGTATTTATGGTTGTATTGATGGATGTATCGATGGAGGAAACAGTAGCACTTAGTTGTTTCACTTCTTTTTGGGTCTCGAGGGAACCAGATTGCAAGGTGTTGAAGCGAGCTTCCAAGTCTTGGCTACGGGTATGGGCCATGAGGATGGGTGAACTGAAAAGGGGTGGGTGGGGTCAAAAATTTTGCCGAAAAATGATATGGATGAATGTGATAAGGGAGAAGAGATGAATCCAATGGAATAGGTCTCAAATAATGGTGAAAAAATTTCCAGACTTTTTTTTTTTTTACACCTGCAGAGTTATACTCCGGTTTGAAGAATACTGTAGCAAAGAAATCCCCAAATGCTTAACCAAAAAGAAATGTGTATTTACCTTGCAACCTGAACACAATTGCATGGCAATAGATCTTGTCTGTTTTAATTTGTTTATGTTTCTGTCCCCCAAGGATTAGGTATTCAAGGGTTCTATAGACAAGGCTTATGCTATAACTCTTTGATATATGTGCCGGGTACAACAGTAGTACTCGGCCCAACATCTCAGGGCACTAACTAAGGAGGATAGACTGTACCCTTAGCTGTACTACCCGACTACCCAGGTACTAGAGAGTATCTTCTCAAGTATTGTTCTCGGTGGCTCTATAGCAGTCAGGCGACCGATCAGTTTATCTAAAGAGGGCTTCAGGAAATCTAGGCCGATCCGTACACAAGTGTTGTCTGATGCGCTACCACTCAAAGGGGTACCAACAGGGGTTACAAGGGTGGCCAACAGATGTGCGCTTAAGAACCACTTGTATTTCCTGCGTGTATGAATCCCTCAACCATGGGTTTATGCACGTAACAACAGATCTTTGTGGCTTAAAGATGTCGGAATACATCTCTACCCTGAAAATTGTTTTCCCACAATTTCTGCCAAGGAAAGTGCTCTGATACCACTTGTAATATAACAGATATAAAAAGTATGTAGAACAGAAATAGAATGATAGAAATGGCAGAATAACAGTAATATAACCAACATAATCTCCACAATAACACATAAATGATATAAGAACAACAACATAAATAACACTTTGATTTAAAAAGCAATGTTCACGGGCCTCTTCGAGGGGGTAACCTCCAATCGAGTAGCGCTCTGTTACAATAATATCCAAGCTAGGGTTTTCATACCCTCGACCCTTATTTAAAGTAAATATGTCTATCAAGAGAAACATCTAGAGGAAGATCCTTCTAGAAGCGGAAGATTCTATTAGGTATTCTTACATCCGCCTTATTCTATTTTATTGAAAGGTCTTATTAATATTGACCTTTATTACATACGAATATATTTCTCTACCCATGTGCGGGTTAGGACCCTAACAGTTTTTCGGGATGTAACCAAATACAAATCAAACCCGAAGACCAACACAAAACGACTTTCATCTGTCCATGGGGTACATTCGCGTATCGTAAGATGCCTTTTGGTCTCAAAAATGCTGGAGTGACCTTTCAACGGGCCATGTATTTTTCTTTCCATGGCCTCAAGCATATAGTCGAGGCCTATTTAGATGATTTAGCATCTCGATCTCACAAGAGAATGGATCACCCCACACACCTCCGACTTATCTTTGAGCGTTTTTGCTACTTCCAGATTCGTTTGAATCCAAAAAAGTGCAGCTTTTGTGTAACATCAGGATGTTTGTTAGGTTTCATAGTATCAACAACAGGGATCATGGTCGATCCTCTCAAGGTTGAGGCAATAATTCAGTTGCCTCCCCCATGCACAATCCTTCAACTTCAGAGTCTACAGGGAAAGGCGAACTTTTTAAGATGTTTCATCACCAAATATGCCAAGATCACAAAGGACTTTATGCACTTACTGAAGAAAGACATTCCTTTTCATTGGGACTATGCCGCCCAATGCTCTTTTGATGCATTGAAACATGCCCTCATGACTTCCCCTCTGCTTCGGCCACCTAACTATAACAAAGATTTCTTATTATACCTGGCTGCAACAGACTCAACCATTGGCATGGTCTTAGTTCAAGAGAATGACTTGTTCTCAGAATATGTGATTTATTACCTGAGCCGAGGCCTCGTAGGACCGGAACTCAATTATTCTCATATCGAAAAACTTGCGTTGGCAGCAGTTCATGCTGTTCAACGATTCCGTCATTATGTTCTGTTTCGCAAGACCACTGTCATTACTTTCGTGAATCCATTCTAGTACATGTTGACACGATGTGTAATAGGCAGAAAGAACAGTAGATGGATAGTCTTCCTCCAGCAGTTTGACTTAGATTTCATTTTAGCGAAATCCAAAAAGTCACTGGTCTTCGCAAAACTTATTTCAGAACTTCCAATTGAGTCAGGTAATGTTTTGCCCGAAGAGTCGCCTATCAGAGGAGATGTGTTTTTGATAACCTCTTCAGATCCCTGGTACAGAGATATACTTATCTATCTCCAGACTTTGAAGTGCCCCACCTCTTCTTCTCATGATGAGCGTCGATGCATACGCCATCAAGCTAAGAATTATCTCATACTCGATGATACATTGTATCAGAGAAGTGTAGACTACATCCTGTGCCAATGTCTCACTCACGAAGAAGAAATTATCGTGCTTAACAATTGCCATACCAAAGCATGTGGTGGTCATTTGTCTGGGTTGGAAACAACCCAAAATATTCTACGAGCAGGTTACTTCTGGCCGACACTAATCAAAGATTGTATTAAATCGGTCAAGAAGTGCCACCCGTGCCAGATTGTCTCTCAGAATATTAGGGCATATCCCACTCCCATGTTTCCTGTCATCACAGTTGGTCCCTTCACCAAGTGGGGAATTGATTACATTACATGCAACCCTCGTTTAGCAAGGGGGCACTGTTACATCATCGTAGCCATAGACTACTTCACGAAGTGGGTTGAAGCTATGAAAACGTTTAAAGATGATGGAGAGACTACAACTCTCTTTTTATTCAACCAGATAATAGCAAGGTTCGGCATCCCGAGGGAGATTGTCACTGACCATGGAAGTCACTTTTAGAACCAGATGATGACCGAGTTAACATCAAATCTTGGGTTACGGCAAGAACATTCGTCACCCTACTACCCCCAAGCAAATGGTTAGGTGGAAGCTGTGAATAAACAAGACCATCCTACAACGAATGATCAACTCAGCCAAGTCAAATTGGCATTTGATGTTATACTCGGCATTATGGGCTTACCAAACGTCTGTTAAGAATGCAACCAGTTTCTCACATTTTCAACTCATTTATGGGATGGAAGTAGTCTTTCCTATCGAATGTTAGATGCCGACCCTAAAGTTGGTAGTACAATTATTTCCAGACACTTCTCCACTTGAAGAGCGGTTATTATACCTTGAGCAACTCAATGAGCAACGTCGTGATGCGGCCCTAGCCAATGAGGCTCACAAACATAAAGTCAAATGTCAGTATGATAGGTCTGTTTATCCTTGAATTTTCACTGAAGGGGACCTTGTCCTGGTTTATGACCAAGATAAGGATCCCTGGGGGTAGGAAAATTCAAACCCATGTGGTTTGGACCTTTCATCATAAAATAGGTTCTAAAACATAATGCTTATCATTTGGTTGACTTTGAAGGGAATGCTTTGGCAGAGCCTAGAAATGGACTCTACCTCAAGAAGTATTACTCATAGGCAGGTCACCATGGGTAACGTTTTGTAACATATGTATAGTCTTTGTACTATTACTTACTAGTTTTTTTTAATGTTATGGACGTGTCGTTTTGATGTTATCTTTCGTCATTGTGGCATATGTCAAGTGAATCCGAGGTGTTCATTGGGTATGCCAACGGTGCTAGCCGACACACTCGGAGGCTTGCCTCCACAGCTTGGGTAATTTTTTCACCTCGAGTCCAGTTATTATTTTCCTGAGGTATATGCTTAGGTGACACCACAAATAATGTCGCCGAGTATAGTGCAGTTATTGAGTTTCTTCGCGACGCCTTGTCATTTGGTATCTCTCATCTCTGGGTCTATCTCGACACTCAACTGGTTGTGTCTCAGTTAAATAGAGTCTACCATGTTCATGATGTGACTTTACATCGACGATTCCTTAGGGTACATCTCTTAGAACGAAGCTTTGATTATATTACATATTTTCATGTTCCTAGGAGATTAAACCAAATTACAGATACTCTTGCTAATCAAATTTTAGATTGGCATCTTGCACACATTTGAAAGGACACACACACAAACATGTAAATATATTTTAAAGGAAAACAAAAATCCATATATAATATCATAGTCACCAGAGTACATAGGTGTATGCAAGCACCTCAAAAATATAATCAATAACGAGTCACGGGGCATATGCCCTCAAAAAATATATACAAGTAGTGCTCTCGACACGTGAAAAGTCTAACTAAGGTCAGGGCTTGTGGGCCTTGTCATACTGATCAATAACGTTTGCCAAACGCCGAAACAATCGAACCCACATCCGTGGTGCCCCCACTACATGAGGCTGCATAGATGGTGGAAAATCCTCAATCTCTGCCATAGGGACCGTGCAAGTGAGCACAGTAGATTTCTGCTCGACTCATCTCAACACCCTCTCAGCCTCCCCAGCTGGAAGATATTCTACTTCTGCTAGTCCCCCTGCGTCCCCTGGCTAAGGATGACGCTTGTTCCTCGCATAGTCCGCAGGTCGCACTGGTCCCACATCTACACACAACAAACACATATCCGTCAAATACTCCGGTATATATATAAAAAAATAATATATAACAAAAACAACATAAAAATCACATACGTTTCACCAAAAAAACAAAAAACAAAAACAAAGCAATGATGTCAACTTACCCATCTCTCCTCGCTCCTCACCAGGAGGTACTGGTATCTTAGGATCTCTCGAAAAATCAATCCCAGCATAAGGGTAATCCTCTATGACTGGGATCTGTTGCGGCAACCAAGCAAAGAAATCGTCGTTGAAGGACTCATTGGTCCTTCCACCACCTTGTCGTGGAAGTAACACTTCCCATCTACAAACTGCAGGAAGAGAGGTCTGATGTCCTAACACCAATACTCGAGGACTGAAGCTTGGAACTCTTTCAAAGAATAAAGAGCATAGAATGGTCCCAAACCCAAAGTTCCTCTGTGTCCACGACCGACAAACTATTAACTGCCTCTTCATGCAATCTAACAATGTTGTGCTCTAGTCAAATATTTGTGCATTTAAGCACTGGACTGCACAGTTCATC
Source organism: Picea engelmannii (assembly GCA_009831015.1). Lineage (NCBI taxonomy): Eukaryota > Viridiplantae > Streptophyta > Pinopsida > Pinales > Pinaceae > Picea > Picea engelmannii. Next base: position 159,773 of record ML790135.1, on the reverse strand, counting down.
TGTGCACGGGACACCTGATGTAGAGCCACAGAACCAATGATTCACCCAATAAGAAACACAATCGCCTACAACGATAAGTCAGTAATCTTGCTTATAGGCACCTGTGAGCTCAATCGGTATGTACCATCCTCACAGTAAAGTCCTATCAATTCTGCTATGTTATGCGGCCCCAAAGGAAATGTCCAGAAGTTGATTGGTTCCCCTCTCCTGGAGAGGCCAGTCAAAAAGTATATATCCTCTGTTGTGGGCACCAGTGATTGCCCCTCTAACATAAACACCTCTACATCCAGATACCAATAATCAACCAAGGCATTCAGTAGCCTAGGTTGTGCCCACATAAAAGGACATAAGACGAACATGAGCAACCCACATTGCATCAAGGCATCCACAGCATTGGGGTCTTCCCCGACCAACTCACTAACCTCCTCATGCTCTCTTTCTCTCCAGTGAACATACATCCTGCAAAACACCAAGGTTCAGGAGGGTTAACCCTTGTTTTTTAATTTTTTTCATTCAATATGGGGGTCCACGCTGGCTGTAATACTGACAGTCGCATGTACACACATGCAGTTTTTACTCTACTCGAATGTACATGCGGCCTATCCTAAGATAGCCTGCGTGGACCTAGGGCCAACATTTTAAAGGTCGACGCCCCCCCAAAACTTGGAACCCAAAGCAAAAATAAAGATTTAAATTGCAAGATGAGAGATTTTATACTTACTTGATCCAGACAGATGGTCATTTTGTCCATTGTAGCTCCCAGAATCACCACTTTTATCAAAGGGTTTTTTTTTCTCCAGAGTCAATTTCCAAATCAGCAATGGTGATAATGAGCTGCTAGCTTCTATTTATAGACTTTTTGGCCTCTTTTTGTCACNAAAAACCATTTAGAATGATTTCGAAGTTGCATTGGAAGGGTATGATCAGGTATCGGGACAATTTTTTGGAGTTTTGGGTAACTTTTGACGGTCTGTGGAGAAATCTCAAATGATCAACTTGAGCATATAGGTTAGGTTTCTACCTTGACTTTTGTATCTCATTGTCTTTATTCCTTTGCCATAGGATCGATCCCATCAGGTTGCGACAAAGAAACATCATTGCTTCTTTAGAAGTGTCGCGAGTTGGTGGTATAGCTTACCGGAACATGGATGCCCTAGGTAGATCCTAGTTTCATTATGGTGTCCATGCTGTCTCTAATCACTGTAGGCTCAAGAGTCCTTGTTGTTTTTCCTGATTACGAGTTTGAGCCTCATTTGCATGATTACTTTTCACTCTTAACCTCACCCTCGCGACTCCCAAAAAACATAACGGGTATTCTTTTAAGCCCTTTTCAAACCCTTTAAACATGAAAAGATTGTTGAGCGATCTTGTGGCCTTTCACTCTCGTTAAACTGAAATTTGAAGTCACGTCTGTCCGACAATAGTTTACCTGTTTTTCGGTCCGAACGGTCAACTATACGAACAAAGGTATACTCTAAGGAACTTCAGTTCTCTAGAAGAGTACTCTCAGGTATCGTTTTAACCCTTTTTCGGGACTGAGGGACTAAATTTACGAAAAATGAACCCCCACAGAGTCTATAGTTAAGCTCTTTTCAGATTCCCTAAAATTGAAAAGATCGTTGAGTGACCTTATTCTTTCACACTCGTTAAACTGGTCCAGAAGAACATTCCTGACGGAGTCCATATTTAAGATTTTTTCAGACTCCTTAAAAATGAAAAATTGGCAGAGTGATCTTGTCTTTATCACACTCGTTAAAATGGTTTTGAATAGACGTCTTGTCGGTGCTAGTTTACCCCTTTTTCGAACCGACTAGACTACCTTCGAAAAAGGTACCCCAATGGAGTCTCCTTTTACGTTTTTTCAGACTCTCTAAATATGAAAAACCGCCAATCTTACCTTTTTTGGGCTCGTTAAACTTACATCGAAGGACGTTACCATTGTGTGTTTTGTTAACTGCATTTGCATACCTCCATCTTTGGTCTAAATGTTGGCTCCATGTTGCTCTCAACTGAACCATCTGAAGCATACCTTATACGCAAGCCTTGTAGCACTTTGCCTTTGCATCTTGACACCTTTGCCCCCCAGAGGATTTTTCCCAAGTGTCATTGCTCTGAACATCAGTCTTGTCCTTGTGCCTTGAACTTGTATGTTCGTAACACTTGTTCCTCCATTGTAACGTAACATTATTTTATTCGTTTTTCCAAAATCATTGAAAAAGACAAAAAAATCAAATATACCCCAAAAAGAGGAAGGGAAAAGCATTTTCTTTATTGGTAGCACCATAAGTTGCCCTTGAATAAAGAACATCTATCTGTTTGTTTCTCAAACTCTGGGATTTAATATGACCTTAGGAAGTTGTTCTCGCTACATAGAGTTGTGTCCTCCTCCGTTTGGTTATTCTTCCAAACATATGGAGAGTTTGTGTTGCCTCCTGCCTCGTAAACTTATGTTAATGCCATGTTGCCTGCGTCTCATCATTTGTCGTGTTGTTGTCCAAGGGAATTTTTTACCAAGCCCAAGTCAGCCCCTTTGCAGTTTGTCTCTTGCCCTCATACTCAACCATCCTGAACATCCAATCAAGTCTTTGTTCGAAATCAATGAAGCCTTCAGTCTGATCATCAAGATTCTCTAGTCCATGACCGACGAGTCATCGAAGACCTCTGGGTAGTGAAGTCATACACTCATATTACACACCTACTCGAGTTTTGAAGATTTTGAAGTTGTTGCTCGAGCTCTGAAGACCTCATCTCTAGCCATCAGGCCTTATCAACTTCTAATAAGATGGATACTCTACATGTATATCTTTTTGATTTCGAGATGTAGCTCCGCTGTGTATTGTTCGCGGCTACACTTTATATAGTTATATGACATGGATCTATAGTGTATTTGATTGGTAGACATGATTTTATTTTATCCCGAGCATGGGTATTCCCACCTCTGTGAGACAATTGTTATTTTTGCAGACGACGCCTCCCGATTTCTGGTCCCTGGGCTCACTTATTCGGCACATCAGTAAATATTATTAATGTATTTCGGCCATCAGATGCCCTTCTGATCTCACACATTAGGGGGCATATGTTATAACCCTAATTTGCACCAGACTGGCTTACTTGGCATCAGGCCATCTCAGATTCCTTCTTTGCCAAACAACTATTGAACAAATCTTCTTAAAAACGCTTTTTATAAAGGCCCATGTGCCCTGCTCTATTACTACACGCATGTACATGCTAGCTGACCCAAAACAACCTGCGTGTATGTACAAAAGCACGAAAAAAAGAAAGCTGTCGATGGAACACACAACTTTGGGTGAGTTAACTAAACCTTTCGGCCATGCATGGCCAAGGGTTCGTCCAAATACCTAGCTTCTTCTAGCCTATAAAAGAAGGGTTAGGGGTCCCATTTGGAGGAGGAGAATCATAGTAAAGAAACTATACCCAATTGCGTATTCCCTTTGTCCCAACCCTTTAGCCATCCTTATGCAAAGAGAAATATAGAGCAAAGAAGTTGGAGGACAGTTGAAGAGGAACCCAGGACCAGGTTCTTGGAGTAGTGACCGACTTCATTGTTGTAAGTTGATTTGTTGAAGTTAATAATAAAGAAATACTTTTCCCATCCCACCATATGAGGTTTTCATGGTTTATTGCATACTTGTTTATTGAATCTCTAACCCATTAATCTATATATCAAATGCATGTGGAGTTTGTTGTTTGTTTTGTGTGAATGCAGGTCAGCCTTGTGAAGAGAGCTGTAATAAAAAAGAGATCAAGCATGAGGAAGGATCTACATCAAACGCCCGAAATAAGGTATGCTCACTTGATCTTCCTAACTAAGTATTTGCTTAAGAATAATGGGGATTAGGTCTGGGACAACGGTAGAAAGTAGAAATCTTTAGGTCTTTTCTGCATGCATAATTAAACCCTAAGTGCTAGTCCATAGAGGGATTTCCCACTCCTCAACACTTTGACAAATGAAAATCCCCTTATCATTTTGTGTGACTTCAATGCCAAGAAA
>ML790135.1:132982-149623 GCA_009831015.1 Picea engelmannii | reverse complement strand
TTAGATCTGCGACCTTATAATGAACGGTCCAGATTTACAATGAAATTACATATAATTTTACAAGGCAATTTTTGCTTCGGGGGCTTCGCCCCCGAACCCCCGCTGGGGGCCCGCTTGCCCCCAGACCCCCCAGCCGGGGGGATGGACCTCCTGGACCCCGCAGAGGGGGTACCCCCGCTCTGCACTCCCCCACGTGGAAGAGTGTACATACTTCTGGGGTGTAAATACGTCATGGGGTATAAACACGGCTGAAAGCAAGGACCTCTGAATCAGGAAGATAATCAGGCTCCACAACCAACACCTTCCTCTCACAATCATTCTCACTCTCTCTCCACCCCTTCCTCCCTCCCTCTCTCTCTCCCCCTCTCTCACACTATCTCTCCACTCTCTCTCTCATATATCCACCCCTCCCCACTATGTCTCCCCCCTTCCTCTCACTCTCTCTCTCTACCCACTCTCTTTGTCTCCCTCTCCCTCCCTCTCACACACTCAAATACTCCTTGTCTAATCCCCCTCTCTTTCTTTATCTTGCCCCCTCTCACACTCACACATTCTCTCTCTACCTCCCTCCTCCCTCTATCTCTCCCCTCCCTCCCATTATCTCTCCTCTCTTTCTCTCCTACATCTACCACCTCTTTCTCTCTCTCATTGTTATTACTCTCACTCTCACTATATCCCCCTCCCCCTCTTCTATACTCTCCCCCAATTTCTCTCTTTATATCTCTCTAGCCACCCTTCCCCTCACACTTAGTCTCACTCTCTCTCTCTCCTTGTTGTTAGTCTCACTCTCACTCTCTCTTTTCCTCTCTCTCTCTGTCTCTCCCTCCCTGACTCCTCGCCTTTTCCCCTAGTTCTACCTCCCTCTCTCTCTATCCATTTAAATGTGAGGCATGTCTCACAATGAATAAAGGATGTGTTCAACAAAGAAATGTAGCCTCTCCTTTAAGATGATTGTTAAGTTTTTGTTATTCTTCCAATGGATTACTTATACGAGTAATTATATCAACATGAACATTGCCTAGACCATGAGCTAGACCTAGACCATCACCTAGACCTCCTTAGCTCCATATAAGTATACACATAACCTATACTCTACCCTTAACCCCATGCACACCCAAGCCCTAAGTGAGGTATGCCTATACCTCTTATTTTATAAGGATATTTTATGCATATGACCGTTCACCTATGGTTTAATCATTATCTCACATGATTTAATGATGATTATGTGATGCAGACCCCCTTCCACTCTCAGGGTCCACTTTACCTCCCGGTCTAGGATCGTTTGAATTCAGAGTGGCTCATTGGTTCCTGCTAAACCCAAAATTTCATATGCCATAGGCCTCTTTCCTATTCCCTACTCGTGAAACCAAGTCAACGAGGGTCCTTATATGCCAATTGAGTCCTCCAAGTGACTCTAGGCCAAAACTGTGGGCCAAACTCTCCTTTTAACTCGAAATCAGGATCTAGCCCCTTTTCTTCGTCCAACCCCTCATATGACCTAGGGCTGTGACTAGGCACATAACCAAAATGCAAAAATTCGGGACTCTGGAGCTTCGTGCTCAGGGAGCACCTTCCAAAACCCCCGAACTCGTGAACTTGTGAATTGATGGACCTTCGAACAATGGAAGGGATCAATGGTCCCAATAACTCGTCGAGATCTACGGTTCAAATTCTCTTCGGGGATTCAGGCTTCAAGGTATTAACCACTCCAATACATAACACCCATGAATTGCCGAATTCCAAACTAACCGATCGAACGGATGACAATTCTCCACAGATCAACGGTCTATGTTAACTCCAGGTTCTGTGACTTTAGAGCCCTCCACAACACTGTACCCTACCTCCTCCGAACTCTGAACTAGCAAAGGGCTAGATCCTTCACCCATGTGTCCACTGCTACCAACGAGCCTGATTCTCTCCGTACTTTGGGCTTCAAAGCCTTTCACGACACTTCTCCACCATTCTCCCAGAGTAACAAATCTCTGAACTGCCATATCTAGCACCACGTGTCCACACAACTGGATGGTTGTGATGACCTCCAGCTTTGGGCCTTCAGGAATTTTATAACCAAGCATCATGTTTCCTCCGGAGTACCTATTGGCACAAGGGCAGACCCAGGGTTCAACGCTTCAACAATGCACCAAAAAAACCCTAACTACCGGCCCTTTTGACAACAATTGTGGAGTAGATGAAGTCTCACCAGAGGTAGAGGCAGGGGGGGTTGCAGGACTCAGGTGTCTACAACCTAGCTGGGACACAGATCTGTGATCACCACACTTAACAGAGCACTTAGCCAACAATATGCATTAAGTTATGATTCTTATTCACATCACATATTAACCCTTATTACAAATCAGCGTAGTAGTAATCAAGATTAATCAAATCTAATCATTTAGCACATAGCATCAAGGAAAATCTAGCATTTATTCATATATAAAGCACTAAGCATCAATGGATCTACCTATCATGCATCAAGACTAAGAAAATAAATACATAAATAACATGAACAATGTTGCACAAAGAACATCGACACAGGATATATGTGGTTCACCCCAGTGTGGGGCTACACCCACCAATCTTCTTTTCTTCTTATTAGTCTTCGAGCTTCTTACATTCTTCTACTCCTATGCACAAAGCCACAGAGCTCACTCCGAAAAGGACAAGAGCTCTGCGCGCACCTCGCCAGATCCTCCTTCCCCGATTTAGGTCAAGGCACAAAGTCAACTCCTATCAAGCACAGAGCCTTCTTACAATCACTTGCACTCAACTCGATGAGTCTCAACATACAATATGCACAAAGCATTCACAATTGTTCACACTTAGCAACCTTCACAGGTTCTTGCACAAATATGATCAGAACTTCACCTCTTCTTACATCACTTAGCTATCTATTTATACATTACAAAAGAGGCCTAAACATGGTTAAAACCCATGGGTCAACATCCCATACCCATTACATAAACCCTAAAACCAAAAAATCCCACAAAATGAGTGAGATCCCACGATCTCCGCTTCACCCGGGCACTCCGTCTTTGACCAACCTGTCGAAGTCCCAAAAATGATCAAACACGACCAACGTTTCCTCAAAACTTGGGCGAGGACCAACAAGCCCCCAACACTCACCTGTGACTCATCCCGAGTCACTCTGATCTAGGAAACACTTCTTCGAAGGCATCGAGCTTAGCTTGAGCTACCTTGACTTGCTGCTTCGCCAGAGCCTCCTTCTCGATGAACTCCTGAATTACTTGTTAGGTGATAGACATGTCTAGGTGTTGTTCCACTATCGTGACCACCTGTTCCAACTATGAGCCTTGTCCCTCGATCTCTTCAAAAAGTGTGTAGGCTTTGTCCTACATCGACTAGAGTCTCTATGTCACCTCCATAACCTTGCTCTGGATGGCAGTGACCTGTTGCTGAATGACACGTTGCTCCTGCAACCTCTTCATCTTCTCGACTCCGGTAAGCATCTTCATCTGTGCTTGCACTGTGGACGCTTGTTGCTTCACCTCCTGGAGTTGTGCTTCTAATTTCCTCAACTCCGGGTATTCTGCAAGGCGCTCATAGGTATGCACACTTCGATTACTTAATTGTTTACATTATGAGGCCAATGCCCTGATTCTTTCTACTATGCTCCTGATAGTTTCTTCCCTCTGATCCCGCACTTCTTACAGAGTGCTCGACATTGCTTGAAGTTCTAACTATGCTACTCTTGCTTGAAGATGTTGAATGGCCTCAGGGAGATTCCCCACTCAGCTTTTGGCTATCTCTTCATCCATCTATGCCAAGTCTGACACAGAGTGAAGTGCTCTAGTCATTGCCTTCCTAACCCCAATATGCTCCGCGAGCAGATGAGATTTCTCTTTCTATATTTTCTCTTTGTCCTCTTCAAACTTCGCCCTAATGTCATCTTTATCTTGCTGAGAAACCCAAAGTTTCTCTAAGGCCTCCTCCTTTTCTTGCTTCAAGGCCTCTATGGCTTGCTCCTTTTTTTCTTGGACTCGATGAATTCAATTCTCTATTGCATATGCTAATCTGTGTAATTGGGTGAGTTCATCCCCCAATTCTACACTCTCTATTGAATATGGTGCAATAGACACTGTGCGGCTTGACTAGATAGCTCGTTGGATGTCCTTCAGTGCTTTCTCAATTCTATCATACAATGTCTCTTTCTTTGCTTCATGTCTTTGTAGGATATCCTCTGAGACATCTTATACAGTTGTGATGATGAGCTGGATATCGTCCACTGTGAGCACATTCTATGACTGAGGCTTATTGGCTTGGCCCTTCTTTCTTGCCGAAGGTTTCTCCATGGAAACCTTTCTCTTTTGCGGTGCTTATGTTGTGGTGAGGGGATCCTTTGGCAGTGTTACTTCACCCTTTTCTTTCTTTTCTTCTTCCCCTTCCTCCTCTTGGTTTACTTCGTCACCTCCTCCTCCTACAGGTGAGTCAGGCATAATTTCCTTCGATGCGTTGTCCTTCTCCTCACTGTCTATGTTCTGCACTTCCTCCTTTTTCTTATTTTTCTTTGCACTGCTCTGTCCATCATACTCAGTCCGGGTGACCAAAAGACATCCGATGATGTTGTGGTCGGAGAGTTTTTCATTTTCGATCGGTACAAGAAATTCGACTGGCCATTCCTTGGTTATCTCCTCCATGTCTTCATCAGTCAATTTGTAGTAGGACTACAACTCCTCCTTGCTTTCATCCATGCACGCAGTGATGTAGATGAAGTGTCGGTCTACGCAAAACTTTGCTAGCGGCCTGTATGTGTGCAAAGTGTTCAGGCTCATCCATGGAAATGATTCAATGGCGTGCTTCAGTTGTAGGTAGTAAGCGTGGAACACTGCATTTGATTTCCATTGCTTCACCATATCACCAGTATACCACAAGGTGGTGAACCTGAGGGCCAATGGCTCTGATGGCTCGACTTCTGGGAATGTTTCTCCCTCCGACATCTCCCAAGAAACAAATGCAATGAGAACCAATAATCAACTGAAGTGAAATTCAAAGCCTTGCTCCCACCCTTCGTGACAATCCTTCTCCAACTCATTGACGAGGTAGCTTGCCCATTTCATCTACATTCCTTTGATACAATTCCCTGTGAGGTCGACTACAAACCTTGTGACTTGTGTCGGCTGGTTCTTTCTGACGATCTTTCCAGTGATCAACTGACAAGCTAGGCGCACCGCACCATCCTGGATGGAGGCTACCTTGTAGCCTCTCTTCCCCTTCTCCACATCACCATACACCTCCTTGATCTATTGTTCCAGGGAGTGATCTGCAGCCTTCCTTGGGTAGAATTGTTGAGGGTTCGATCCCTGTATGCTTAATCAAGTGGATCAACATTGGATCCAGAGTGATGCGCCCATCCAACCAAAGATACCCTCCATGATAGCATGACCAGAGGATTTTAACACACATGTTAACCTCCTGATGTCTGTCGAAGTGCCATTCTTCATTGTTCTGCTATTCCGACGAGGTTCAAGTTCTGCAAGCCTTCCTTCTGCGAAGTCTTCTCTAGAACTTCTTGCAGTTTTTCTAACCTTTCTTTCTTCTTACTGAGATTTCTTGCTTTCTTTCCTGTGATATGAGTCTCTCGATCCCTTTTTATATTCTTATTCTTATCTTCTCTTAACATAGCAACTTCACACTGCTGAGGGTCTTTCAAAGTGTCTAAAAGTAATACTTCTTCTCTTACTATTTTCGGGGTGGATACACTGCTTTCCTTCATGGCAGGTTCTTTAAATCTTCTTGTGTTCTTTCAACTTCGACAACTAATTCTCTTTCCTTCTGTTGCTTCGACCTGTCCTCTTGTTCTTGTATTAGTCACACTATTTTTCTAGCTATCAAGTCCCTTAATTCTTACTTTTTCTGTTGTGTGGCTTCCTCTTCTGCTTTCCTTCGGCTCTGATCTTTCTCAATCCAAGTCTTTCCTAAAAAAAGTGAAAAAGGGGCATTGTTCTCAAAAAACTTAATGACTTCAAATTCTTCTTCGGTCGATGTTCCATGGGAAATCATAGGTATATTAGTAACTCTTCCACGTAGGGTTATCATCTTTCCTTTAAACAATCCTATCCTTCCCAATGAAGGAATCATAGTAGGCTTTCCCAAAATTTCCCAAGTGCTTTCTGGCATAATATTCACATGTGCTTCCTCATCTAATACACAGTCTATGTCAAAGTCTCCTATTCTTGTTTCTATACACTGCTTCTCTTTTAAGATCTCTGGTAGACTGATGTCTCTGTGATCATTCAATGTTTCTTTCAACTATAATAACATAGTCTCATATTCTTTCTGGTTCTTTAGCATATCCTTAGTTTCTTGACCTTCTTCATAGTTTTCTTGTCTCATGTTCATCCTTTCAACTTTAGCAATCATTCTAGGGCAATCCAAAACCTCATGATCAACAACTTTACAACAAAGAAAAATAAGACCTACACCAGGGCATTCCTTAGCAAGATGTCCTGGTTTTTTGCAGTTATAACACAATTTGTCAATCCGCTCTTTCTCTTAAACGATCCCCAACCTTTCCTGTACTGCACACTAGGATCACAGTGATGGACCTGCAATTTGCAAATATTCTTTCTAGGGTCCTGCATCCACTTGTTAGTCAAAAAATTCTTTCTATGCATAGGAATAACATATTTTTCACTATCTCTATCAAATTTATTCAGATCAACTCTTTCTTCTAGCTGTGCCCTGGTTTTCAGACTAGGACAAGATCTGTCAAACATACCTAGATTCATACTCTCAAAGCAAAAAATTTCCACTTATCTTACCTTTACCAAAGCACAAAGTTTTAAGATCTTACCTCTTTTCTTCAGATCAGACTTCTTTTACTTAGCACAAAGCTTCACAAGATGATTAGAATACTGCGCACTACAACAACATATATATGCACATATCTTTTCTCTTTTCTTTAGTTACCAACAATCACTGTTTCAGGTACCGACAACAGAACCATTTATTGGCACAGGAGCAGACCCAGGGTTCAATGCTTCAACATCGCACCAACAAAACCCTAACTACTGTCCCTTTCAGCAACACTTGCAAAGTAGATGAAGTCCCACCCGAGGTAGAGGCAGGGGGGGTTGCAGGACTCAGGTGTCTACAACCTAGCTGGGACAAAGATCTGTGATAACCACACTTAACAGAGCACGTAGCCAACAATATGCATTAAGTTATGATTCTTATTCACATCACAGATTAACCCTTATTACAGATCAACGCAGTAGTAATCAATATTAATCACATCTAATCATTTAGAACATAGCATCAGAGTAGATCTAACATTTATTCATATATAAAGCACTAAGAATCAATGGATCTACCTATCATGCATCAATACTAAGCAAATAAATACATAAATAACACGAACAATGTTACACAAAGCACATTGACACAAGATATACATGGTTCACTCCAGTGTGGGGCTACGTCCACCAATCTTCTTCTCTTCTTATTAATCTTTGGGATTCTTACATTCTTCTTCTCCCGTGCACAAAGCCACAAAGCTCACTCTACAAAGGATAGGATATCTATGCGAACCTCACTAGATCCTCCTTCCCTGAGTTAGTTCAAGGCACAAAGTCAACTCCTATCAATCATAGATCCTTCTTACAATCACTTGCACTCATCTCTGCGAGTCTCAACATACAGTATGCATAAAGCATTCACAACTGTTCGCACTTAGCAACCTTCACAGGTTCTTACACAAAGACGATAGAACTTCACCTCTTCTTATGTCGCTTAGCTATATATTTATACATTACAAAAGAGGCCTAAACATGGGTAAAACCCATGGGCCAACATCCCATACCCGTTACATAAACCCTAAAACCCAAAAATCCCACAAAATGAGTGAGATCCTACGACCTCTGCTTTGCCAGGGCATTCTGTCTTCGACCAGCCTGTCGAAGTCCCAAAAATGGTCAAACACAAGCAACGTTTCCTCAAAACTTGGTCGAGGGCCAACAATACCGTACCTTCGAAAATCCATATCTCTTGCCATGCATCCTCTCCTGATCGACGGTGAGGATCTACTTCAAATCCCAAGGACTTCAGGAATCTTACACCCCTTTGAAAGTTTTCTCCACTTCCTCTAGACTCTCAGATCTATTGACACATGTCCCCCTCAAATGGAAAACTGATATGGACTCTGGCTCTTCAGAGCTTCATGAGCTCCCTTGACACTGCACTTTGATTTCTCTAAATTAATAAGGCTCTGGACCACGTGATGTTCTATCACGTTTCCTCCTTCGATCAATGGTTGAGAGTGACTTTGGAATTTGAGCCTTTGGGTTTCCTCAACCCCTAACCACTTCCCTCTCTGATTTTCTAGAGTTCTGAACTTTGGGATTGATTGACACCTGTCCACTAAGATTAGCGATGGAGTTTTACTCTGCTACTCTGGGCTTCAAGGATTTTCAAACCATGACTTTCCAATCCTCCGGAGTACTCAGTCTTCGGACTTCTAGATCTGGTGCCATGTGTCCACTATGATGGACGAATCAGATGAAATCTGGCCTCTGGACATTCTCAACCCCAATTTCTTCTGCCCGACTTTCCTTCGTAGTGCCTCCCCTCTAGAGTGCTGGATCTGGTTAGACCTATCCATTGAGATCAATGGTGGAGATGAGCTACGTTGTTTGGAGCTTTGAGAGCCTTAAGAACTCCTGCCACAACACTTCCTTCCTTCCAGAGTGTTGAGCTTCTGGACTCCAGGATCTGATGACACATGTCCTTCTGCTTTAATGGATAAGATGCGCTCTGGGAATTCGAAGCTTCGAGTCTTTCAGCCTCTGCGCGCCCTGTGTACTTGTTCTCCCGGAGCACTGAAGCTCCAAACCTTCTTTGATATATGGATGCGTGTCCTGATTGATGGATGTTCCAGATCTACTTTGAATCCCCAAGAATTCAGGAGACTTGTCTCTTTTGCGCCTAAGTATAGAAAACCTCCAAACTTTCAGAATTTCGAAGCTCGACAGATGCTAAGGGTTAAAGCCCATGATACTTACCCAGATCCAATGACTCGCGATCCACATGCCCAGATCTAATGGATGAGATTTATCCTTCCTTCTGCGTGTGCCTCCTCCCATCTAGAATTCGATCCAACAGTCCATATCTGCTCGGACAACTGATCTGACGGCAGCTGTAACTCCTCCTCCGTTGTTGTCTGCGCTTTCTTTTCAATAAATAAATTTTTAGAATTTCAAGGCTCAACCTTTGACCTTCTCTTGCAAGGATGTTTGCTCGGCCTCTACCTACTGCACCTCTTGAGATTTCGAACTCCTTGGAGGTTTTCAAGGGGACTTGGCCCTTTTCTCCTTCAACGAATCCTTTTTCCCTCCTAGAAGCAAAGACGCTCTTTCTCCTGAGCTCAGACTTAAAGATGTTTAGAAAATATTTTTGTGCGCTCCTTGCACTCGTCTTCCTCGAGAAATTTTCAAAAAAATTCTAAGAGTTGGTCTTATACACATATTGCACGGGTCTTCCTCGATCTTTTATACTCCATGGAGTATCTTTGCACTCCTTGCACTTGCTCGATGAGACTTCACACTATCTCTTCTGAACAAATGAGTCTAAAAAGACTCTTCCCTCACACTCCTTGCGTGTCTCTGTGCACTCCTTGCACTTACCTTCTAGTTTTCCCACTTGGCAACCTCCTCTCATAACTTGAAACAAAGTTCTCGCACACTCTTTGTGCCTGCTTAATGCACTCCTTGCAGATCCTTCTCCTCAGAGTGTTTAGTAACTTTGGTGTGCTTTCACTGGCATTTTTCCTTCTGCACTTTAGGCTTATTTTGGTGTTCCCACTTGGCATGCTCTTCTCTCAAACTCATGACAGAGTTCAAAACGCACTCCTTGCATTGGCTTCACAGAATATTTCAACTACTATAGTGTGCACTCCTTGCAAAAGCCTAAAGATCCCATAACTACTCAAAAAAATACAGATAGGGAAATCTATCTAATTCCTGCAAAGGAAATATAACATGAACTAACAAAATTCATGGAATCTATAAACACACATAGTGGCCATTCAAATACATTCAAAAAACACACACAAAAATACAGAAACTCATAAGCAGAAAAAAAAAAAACCCTACTCTTTGTATTAATATCTAAATGGTTTTGTACAAATGTTTACAAGGCTAGAATGCAACTGAGTCTCAGCTCTTTCTCCTCTTCTCTCTTATAATATATCCGCTCAATTACCAATAACAACCTCTACTAGTCATAGATTACATAGATTTATACAAGAGGGGGATTCTCAAGCTTTCCCTCCAGCTACCTACTCACATTAAATGGAAATTAACTTCTATCTAATCTGAACCAGATCTAGATCTACCTACTGTTAGCCATTAAAGGAGACTCTACATATTACAATAACTCGGCTTGTACAACGATAGTGGCTTGGCTCTCCTTGAGCCTCCAAACTTTAATTACATCAAGTTTTAAATTTATTCTCAAAATTTGAAAGGATGGGTGTGTCCTTCTTTGGGATCCATTCCCTCCAAGTCCATTGATGTTCTTGCTACTGATGAGGTTGAACGATTCTCTTGCATCATACTCTCATGTTGATAAAATCATGAGCTCCTTCTCATGGCTCACCTGCTACTGAGGTTGAGTTCCTCCAGGATCCTAATATGAATTTGGAGTTGTACATTTTATCCTTTATCATGTTGTTGTTGTTGTTGTCCTGCTGCTGTTGCAGGTTGTTCTCTGATCAGCCCCCCCTTCCCGACTATCTCCTTTGTTGATTCCAACATAAAATTTTAATTTCTTCAATCTCCTTGTCTAGTTGATCTACTGGTTGGTTCCTTTCATGCAATATGCTTTGCTACATCTCTTCTTCACCACACATATTAATGGGTAGATCGTCCTGATCTCCTATGTCGATTTTACGTCATATGAAATTGGCTTTCTACTCCTCTGCAGGTTCAAATTCTGCAGCCATGTTACTGAGCCTATGCTCAACCATCTTCTTTGATAGTTTAGCTTCTTCCAGTTCCTCTGTCTCTCCTTGTGCTGGTACAACTCCAGCTTCATCTAGTTGTTCCTTGGGATGGAGTTCTTCTTCACTTTGCATGACTGTCTCCTTCTAGAAGTCTTCTTTTGTCACTGGATTGCTCAACCAATCCTCCAACAACTTTAACTTCTGGTCCCAATGAGTGAGCATCTTATCTAAATTATCTTCTTCTCCTTTAACCACTTGGGAATATGTCAATGTATGCTCCTTATCCTTCATGATAGTCTTTGTTGTTTGTCTTCCTTCCTCTGCACTTTCAACATGTGCACTGGCCTTGACTGGGCTACTTGGCAAGAATATTCTGATTCCTCCCATGATAAGAATGCATCTTTGCTTTTCCTCTTTTGTCAACACTCCTTGCTTATCTGAACTCTTCTCTGAGCTCTTGAGACTCTTAGACAATCTCATCTCCTCTTTTCCCACCTAGCAACTTGAAATTTCATCTTTGCCCCCCTTGAAGTCTACGAGATCTCTAGCCGATATCTCTTCCTCCTCACTGAGGGTTTCTCTAGTCTCTATTTCACAGATGTAAACCATTTCCTCCTTTGTTTCACCAAGGCCTTCAACTTCCCTCAGCTACATCCTCAATACCTGTCGTTTCCTCTTGGAAACCAATTTCTACATGGGCCACTTTGATTTTTTCCTCAAAGGCCATTCGTACCTCCATATTTCTTGTGATTCTTGTTGCATATTCAACATTAGCCTATTGATATCTTCTCTAATATCCTTGAGATATTTATCCATATTCTCTTTACTTTCCTGTTGGAGGTCTCTTCTCTGACCTTGCTTTTGGCCTTCAGTAGCCATCTTCCTCTTCTGCCTCCAAGAACACAACTATTTCTTCTCCTTCAGCCCACCTAGTTTTCTACTTCATCGGCTCTACAACTCAGAGCACCACTGGATTTCTCCTACATCCCTCCTGGTTGTCTACTAACTACTTCACACTTGCCAACAATCTTCACATAGC
The DNA here is from genome assembly GCA_009831015.1 of Picea engelmannii. Classification (NCBI taxonomy): domain Eukaryota; kingdom Viridiplantae; phylum Streptophyta; class Pinopsida; order Pinales; family Pinaceae; genus Picea; species Picea engelmannii. Next base: position 137,627 of record ML790135.1, on the reverse strand, counting down.
ATCAACACTCTTCCTTCTCCTCCTTTGCGTGCTGTATACAGACAAATAATCTTCTCTGATACCACTTGATGTCGACCCCCCTTCCACTCTCGGGGTCTGCTTGACCTCCCAGTCTAGGATTTTTTTAATTCGGGAGATGAAGTGTCTCATTGGTTTCTTGCTAAACCTAAAATTTCATATTCCACATGCCTCTTTCCCATTCCTTGCACCTGAAACCGAGTCTGCGAGGGTCCTTATATGCCAATTGAGTCCTCCATGTGACTTTGGGACAAAACCACAGGCCAAAATATCCTTTTAACTCCAAATTGGGTGTTAGCGCCTTTGCTTCAACAAAACCCTCATATGACTGAGGGCTGTGATCAGGTGCGTAACCAAAATGTGCAAATTTGGGACTCCAGAAATTCAGGCTCTGGGAGCTTCAACCTATACACCTTCCACAACCCCCGAACTCACGAATTTTTGAATTGACAGACCTCCAAACAATGATAGGGATCAATAATCCGAATAACTCATAAATATCTATGACTCAAATTCTCTTCGGGGTATTAACCGCTCCAATACATAACACCCGTGAATTTCCAAATTCCAAACTAACCGATCAAATGACTGACACTTCTCCACAAATCAATGGTCTGTGTTAACTCTGAGTGTCGGGACTTAAGAGTTCTCCAAAACACTGTACCCTGCCTCCTTCGAACTCTGATCCAGTGAATGGGAAGATCCTTCACTTGCGTGTCCACTGCTACCAATGAACCTAATTCTCTCAGCACTCCGGGCTTCAGAGCCTTTCACGAAACTTCTCCACCGTTCTCCCATAGTAACAAATCTCCATATTGACAGATCTAGTGCCACACACCCCCACAACTGGATGATTGTGATGACCTCCGGTCTTTAGGCCTTTGGGAACATTCTAACCACACACCTCATTTCCTCCAGAGTACCAGACCTCAAGACATCCAGATATCCTGCCACACATCCTCTCTTGATCGACGGTGATGATCTACTTTGGATCCCCTGGGACTTCAGGAATATTACACCCCTTTGAAATTGTGCTCCACTTCCTCCAGAGTGTTGGTTCCTCCAGACTCTCAGATATTCTGACACGTGTCCCCCTGAAATGGACATCTGAGATGGACTCTAGCTCTTCGGAGCTTCGGGAGCCCCCTCGACACTGCACTTTTATTTCTTCGAAGTACTGAGGCTCTGGATCATGGGATCTTCTGACACGTTACCTCCTTCGATCAACGATTGAGAGTGACTCTGGCCTTCGAGAGTCCTCAAACCAAAACCACTTCCCTCTCTAATTTTTTGGAGTGCCGAACTACGGGATCAATTGACAATTATCCACTAAGATTAGCGGTGGATATTTACTCCGCTACCTTGGTCTTTGGGGATTTTCAAAGCATGACACTTACAATCCTCCGGAGTACTCAGTCTCTGGACTTCTAGATCTGGTGCCACATGTCCACTGTGATGGATGACTCGAATGCAATCCGACCTCTGGGCATTCTCGAACCCAATTGCTTCTGCCCGAATTTCCTTCGGAGTGTTGGATCTAGTGACACCTATCCATCGAGATCAATGGTGGAGATGAGCTATGTTGTTTAAAGCTTCAGGATCCTTAAGACCTCCTTCCACAACACTTCCTTCCTCCTAGAGTTTCGACATTTCAGACTTGATCCAGGTGGATATCAGTGGCCACCCACCTTTTCCAAATGGCTCAAAACGACTTTCTGGCAATTTTGGCAATTTACTATTTTTAGCAGGTTTTAACTTCCGGGGCCATTTTGAGGGCCCAAATGAATTTTTTTTAATATTGAGGTTCTCAATGATAGTCAAAGTCATGATTGAGCCTCCAAAATGAGGTTCTCAATGATAGTCAAAGTCATTATTGAGCCTCCAAAATTAATCTCCTCGACGATACCTTTCCAACGAGCTATCACATGCCTAAAACAGAGATCGTATGCAAAAGTTACGACCCCAGGAAGTTGATGTACTAACTTACCCAAACGGGGCCCACATGAATTTTGGCGCTTCATCTCCTAGAGTTAGGTTTTTGGATGTATAGGACTTTTGGAATTCCCGTTTATTGTAAAAAGGCCTTCAGAGCCTCATTGTAACCATCTTCTTGCGAATGCGAGTAGCCGTCACATCTCTTCTCAGAGATAAGCTGCCACCATTCTAGCGAGTCTTTCACTTCGTATTTTTACAATCTCTGTACATTTATTTCATTAGTAGAAATCATGTATTACTATATATCTATGTTTATGGTTGCATATCTTATGCATATCTATTATATTATTGAATATTTGAGATATCTCTGTGCATTTCTTTATTATATCTCCGATCTCATTTCGTGCCGAAAATAATCCGGATCAGTGGTATCAGAGTAGGCTGCTCTTGATCGTTTTTTTTAGTGCATTTCCATGATGAGGTCTGAGTATAGCAAGTTGGGTCTCGAGCTTGTATCTCTTGAAGACAATCGCTCTCACACACCCAAGAAACCCTCAATGGTGGAAGAAAAGAAAAACGACGGAGCAGACGATCCTATCAATCTATTGCTTGAGCAAGCTCTCACGTGACAGAGGGACGAAATGATGGAGAATTTTGCCCACATCCTTCAACGCCTGCCGATAGCATCAGGTGCATCTTCATCAAGCAGCCACTTTGGAGGCACCTTGCCTTTCAAGGTACAATTCAATTTTGATATTCCTGTATTTGAAGGACAGATAGATGCAGAAGCCCTAGAAAAATGGTTAACTCTTTTGGAAGGTTTTTTCTCTGTTCACAATTTTTATGACAAAGAAAAGATCACCTTTGCACTCCTTAAAGCTCTCCCTCATGTCAACCATTGGTGAGAAACTTACTGGGAGCAAAGTTCCACAGAGGAGTCTAGAATATATGGGGCCGATCCCACTTGGGATTTTTTTGTGGATGCGGTAAAAGAACAATATTACCCTGTTGGAAACTATGAGGACAAGTACATGAGATGGACCACACTGCGGCAAGAGAGGGGCCAAGCAGTTACAGAGTTCACCAATACCTTCCATACCTTGCACACCAAGCTGGGTATCAAAGACTCCGAGTGACATTTGGTTCTGAAATACCGCGGGGCTCTACACAGATACATCCAAACTGAAATGGATTTTCTGGACATCTCATCACTCGATGCTGCTTATCAATATGCTGTTAAAATTGAGCAGAATTTTAAGCACCAGAACAAACGAGAATTCAAGTCTGCAAATCCACAACAACCAAAGTATGACAAAGATGACCCTAACAAGCAGTCTCCTGAAAACCAGTCCAAGACACAAGAAAAGAAGGGTCACGGGAAGACAAAGAAGGACACCGAAAAATGGTGTGAGTTCCACAAAATCCCCTGGCACAACATTGATGAATGTCGCTCAAAACAATCATTGGTGGCCGAGATCAAAGACAAAGATCCAAACCCTGATTTTGAATCTGGTTATGAAAATAATGGTAAAGGACAGATCATTGACGCAAACCCCACTACTATTGTCGCGACCGCAACAATTCAACCAGAAGAACCAACAGATCCTGAAGAGGGGGAGTGCATTTTTCATTCACATATGTGGGTGAAGGGGACCCCGCTGCATTTTATTGTTGATAGTGGAAGCCAAAAGAACCTCATATCAGCAGAGGTCGTCAAACAGTTGGGATTGTCGACAACACCACACCCGCAGCCATACAACATCGGGTGGCTTCGGCAAGGACGAGATCTTCGTGTCAACAAACAGTGTCGATTGTCATACGGCATCCAACCCTTCAAGGATGAGATATTATGTGATGTTTCCCCACTGGATGTTTGTGATGTTCTCTTGGGCCAACCATATATGTGGAGACGCCATGTTGTTTATGAGTCTCGACCCCGTAGTGTCATTGTTACTTTGGGGGGTCATCTCTATAGAATACCAGAGGTAGTTTTGACTACTATTCCACCTAAAAAGTGTCGCAAGGTAGTATCTTATACTGCAAATTTTAGCTTCTTCACAATCTGTTCAAAAGGAGAACAAAAGGACACTGCAACCACTATAGCCTTGCCCCAAGCACCTTCTATCCAACAGAAGAAGGTTGACAAGGATGCAGCAAAGTGAAAAGATTCCTTTTGCACATCATCCTCTCATGTATCTCAACTTGTTGAGCAGCCTCAACTGCAACAGGCTCGTGACAGATTTCCACAAACTAAGCAACGCGACGTCTCCAGCAAGACAAGCAGCTCACCAAGATGCAGATTCAACAAATGTTTTTCCCTCTCCCCCGGGAACTCAACGCAGTGGAGACCATTGCTTCCTAAGGAGGGAGGATTGATCCAGGTGGATATTGGTGGCCACCCACCTTTTCCAAATGGCTTAAAACGACTTTTTGACAATTTTGGCAATTTACTATTTTTAGCAGGTTTTAACTTTCGGGGCCATTTTGAGGGCCCAAATGAAGGTTTTTCAATATATAGTTTCTCAATGATAGCCAAAGGAATGATTGAACCCCCAAAATGAATCTCCTCGAATATACCTTTCCAACGAGCTATCACACGCCTAAAACGAAGATCGTATGCAAAAGTTACGACCCCGGGAAGTTGATGTACTAACTTACCCAAACGGGGCCCACATGACTTTTGGCGCTTCAT
>ML790135.1:98618-123827 GCA_009831015.1 Picea engelmannii | reverse complement strand
ATGACCTAGACCTAGACCATGACATAGGCCTAGAACATGACCTAGACCATGACATAGAGCTAGAGCTAGATTTAGATGATGACCCAGAGCTTGACGTAGACCATGACCTAGACCATGACATCGAGCTAGATCTAGATTTAGACATTGACCTAGAGCTAGAGCTAGATTTAGACATTGACCATGACCTAATCCACACACACAATGAAGATTACTTTGTAGATTCGTGAAATCAAAGATCATACCTACTGTAACACCCTGTTTCCCCCAATCTGTAAAAATAACTATACTGGCCAAGTATTGTGGCAAACTTAGAAATATGAATGTATGATGTGAATGGACCTTGTGAAAAAGGTCGATGAATGTGTGTGTGTGTATCTATATATATATATATATATATATATATATATATATATATATATATATATATTGCAGGACTGCTGAGAGGGGAAGGTGCTGAAAAAGAGACCACGATGGCTGAAGAAAGGTGGTGGAAGGCACCTAGAATGGTGGTGTTAACTTCCACCGAAACCGATACCGTATTTTCTCTTCATTGGCCCGGAGAACCAAGAGGGGCTCGCTGTCCCGAAATAAATTACTCGCAGGTTGGTAGGTAGATGGCTCATCATAAGTAATGAGGGATGGGGGTGAACTGCCCATCCCTAGAGTCCTCAGACCTGACCACTGTGAGGGAGATCGTGCCACACACAAACTCACCGGAAGGAAAAAGGCAGGAAGAGTGTGCGATCACAGGCAGACGCGAGGGAGGAGAAACGAAAGAGAAGAACTCTGGAGATATGCACAGTGAGTGATAATAGAGAAGAAGGAGAGTAACCTTCATTCTCGGTCACTGGCGAATAGAGGCTCAGTCTCGCAGCATCGTGGTCTCAGCTCGGGGGTGGCTAGTGGTAAATTCTTTCGGAGTCGATGAGCCTATGGTTGGGTGGAAACAAGCACCCCTCTTAGCAGTTGCATCACCTCTGGTGTTTTTATGATAAGTGTTTTACATCTTGCATCTTGAAATGTATATTCTGACATTTATGCTCATAAGGTGTGAAATTGTGAATGGTTTCAGAGTAAGACTGTCTATGTGGTGTTTTGATAAGAAATGGTAGTTGCATGCTTGTAACAAAAAAAAACCCACATATGGCTTATGTTTATAGATAAATTTATATATACGCACATTGAACCAAGTCAGAATTCAAGTCTGTTCTCGGGAAATCTATGCTCGTATTCGTCTCCAGGAATACCCGGAATGGACCTCTCCATAGAAATACCCTCTCTGGAACTTACCAAGAATATGAAAGAGTATTTGAGGGCACAAGTCTTAGTAATCCTACGCGAGGAAGAAGGGTCCTCTTAAAATCCCGATATTTCATCATTTCGACACCTGGGATATCCAAACGCGAGTCCTCTTGTACTCGCAATTCCTGAAACCCAGATTCACGAAATCCCAAAATGAAAGTGTATGGATAAGTATCGATTGATGGACGAGATCCTATCAGAAGATCTGAGGTTAGTCATGACCATTAGATTGAAGAAAGAAATGAGGGCATTAATGTCTCAACCCCTTTCCTTTTATATTCATGAATAACGAAGAATTCGGGACCATAAATCCCCAGGGTTTATGGAAGTATCTGGACCATTCATTGATAGGGACACATGGCTGCTAGTAAGCGTTTCAGAATTTCGGTACCCGGAATACCGAAGGGCGTATTCCCCTTGTGCTCGCAAGTCCTGAAATCCCGTCTTGCGAAATCTCGAAATGCTAGCGTGTCGGTAAGTTAAGGGTTTACAGATTTTTGACACCTAGGGTGTCTAGATGCGAGTCCTCTCATACGCACGAGTTCTGAAATCCCGACATATGAAAACCACAAAATTGGTCGAGGTTATGACGAAAGGGTGTATCGTCTTTTTGGCACCCGAGAAGTCGAGGAGCGTGGATCTTCGACCTCTGGTATCGTGAAATCCCGAAGTAAGAAACATCGAAAAGGTCTAGCGTGGGTAAGCCTTGGTGTTTCAGTGTTTCGGCAACCAGGAAACCCAAGGGTCAATTTTAGTATACACATTAATCCCGAAATCCCAATGGGTGAAGTCCCGAAAGAAAAATACATGGATAGGTTACGAGACTTCGACATTTTGAAAATCGAAATACTCAAGGGTGTATTCCCTTGTATCCATATCTCCTGAAATCTCGACTTGCGAAGTCCCGAAATGACTTAGCACAGACAGTATTTGGTGTGATGGCATTTCAACACCTGGGATACCTGATGATAAGTTTTCTTATGCTCACTAGTCCCAAAAACCCAGTCCATGAACTCCCAAAATGGACTGAGAGACATATATACACAATTATATGTATGTTAAGGATGTCGGAGTTCCGGCTCTCGGAAAACCTAAGTGCGAGACCTCCTGTCGTTGCATATCCCGAAATCCCGATGGCAGAAACCCTGAAACAGGGAAGTCTATTAATATTTAGTATTTCGGAGTTCGGCTCCCAGAAGACCCTGATGTGAGGCCTCTTTTCAGTGCATCCCCCGAACTCTCGACTTGTGAAATCCCGAAAAGATAGAACATAGTGAAGTGTAATGTTTCAGTGTTTTGGCACCCGAGACATCTAGAGTCAAATGTCTTGTCCTCGCATATCGCAAAATCCTGATAGGCGAAGTCCCGAAATGGATTGGCACACGTGGTTTGGTATTTCGGATTTTCGGTGTCCGAAACTCCCAAAGGTCAATTTTCCTCATGTTCGCCAGTCGCGGAATTTCCGAAGGATGAAACCCCAAAGTGAAATAGGGAATACCTGCATCATTACTTCCCTGTATCGTGAAATTCGATGAGTACCCTTTGCTAAGGCCTGTGGCCATAAATGTCGATCAGACGAGGGTGGATAAGGGAGGGCAGGTTCTCTATCAGGCCCCATAGGGATTCAAGGAATTCTATTCCTCGAACAAAAAGAAGAAAAGCCCAAAAATTTTCAAATTTCCTAGTGGGTATGTGACAAATTGGTATCAAAGCATGGTTACAACAATTGACCTACTTGGGCTCGTGAATGAGTTGCGCAGGAGATCCATTCGAAATACTCCAAAAAGGAGTAACCCCCGGTCTTAACCCTCTTTTATTCAAAGATCAAAGTTTGAAAACAAAAACCCGAGTGTGTATGCATGTGAAAGAATTATGAATTATGCATGGGTTATAAAAATGTATCTAACTATTGACTAACAACAAGTGTTTGTCTTTTGCACCCAAGTGGACGATCAGCTGCAGGAATTTACAGACACAGAGAATGGTGACTCACCAAGAGGTGGGAGAGGGCTCCCATAATAGAGACGAATAGTCTGATGAAAGAAGGGAAATAGGGACCCCTCCAGATCTAGCTGAAATGGTGAGGAGCCTCATGGTCGAATTGCAAAGCTGCAAGGCTGACAATGAAAGGATGATGAAAGAACAAGAAAATAAACTAAAATTAACACAGTTTTACTGTAGAGCTTATCCAACTTACAAAGACAAATGCAGCATGAACCCAAGACACAGAAACATGGTCGTATCATTGGCCACACCGAGAGGAGCACCTCGAAAAAGGTCCACCCCAGAGGTAAAGGAAAATTATCGGATGATTCCTTTGTGAAGGAAGCCGACGATTCAGAGGGCTCTTCTAGCAGCAAAACCAGTTCCTATTCCTAAAGAAAACAAAAGAAGCAAAAGCTCAAGAAATATTTCAGAGTCCATGACTTTTCAGAAAATTTGAAGGCCCGAGTAGCCACCTTCAATTTGAATGGAAAGGCTTCCATTTGGTGGGAAGATCTTAAGAACATAAAAGGGGTTCGCGAAGAGGACTTGTCTTGGGAGCAATTTGAGAAATACTTCTGGAAGAAGTATTTGTCGAAAAAATATTTCAATGAAAAGACTAAAGAATTTTATGAGCTCAAACTGGGGCAACTCACTATAGAGGAATATGTCAACAAATTCCTTGATTTGTTGAGGTATGTGCCTTATATAAAAGCAGAAAAGGAAAAGGTGCAACGCTTCATCAGTGGGCTACCCAAGGACTACCGGAACATAATTGAATTTGATGGGCCAAAGACCCCAAAAGGCACTATTCGAAAGGAAACCTATTGTCATGAACAGTTTGGGCATCGAGCAGAACCTCGTGAAGGATGGAAATAAAAGAATAGTTAAGGATTTCAAAAAAAGGGGATTAAATCCCCAGGATTTAAGAACTATAAGAAGAACCCAAGAATGAACTTCCCAGCATGGAGTGTACACCAGCAGAACTTTCCCTCATTGGGTGGAAATAAAACTTCTGGACCTATACCAGTGAAGGCGGATAACACAAAGAGAGAACCTCTAAAATGTTGGGGTTGCAGAGAAGAACATCTCTTGAGAGACTCTCCACACCGAAAACAGAATAGTCGGAGAATTTATAACATCCAGGAAGCTACTACCGTCAATAATGTGGCCAGGAGTGTGCCACAAATTTATGCAGCCTTGGATAATAACCAAGCTAACCACCAAGCCTCAGTGGTGGAAATAGAAGGTATGATTTCCAACCATCTGGTGTCTATTCTGATTGACCCTGGTTCAAATTTGAGTTATGTAGCCCCTAAAGCTGTTGATAAATGTAAACTACAGACACAAAAACATATCAAGCCATGGTTGGTACAGTTAGCCACTAGCACCAAAAGAAGGGTAGCAGAGGTCATACCAGCCTGCCAATTAATGTTGGGTAAATTCCCCACCCAAGAAACCCTTAACATTTTACCCCTGGGATCGTATGATCTGTTGATTGGTATGGACTGGCTAGCTACCCATAAAGCCAGATTGGACTGTTACCATAAAACCTTAGAATGTGTAAGTAAAGAATGGAAAAAGATAATCCTTCAAGGGATTCGAAAACCTGTCTCAATGAGACAAATATCGGCTCTACAAATGAGAAAGTATTGCCGAAAGGGATGTCCCCTATATGAAATACAGGTATTGAAAACAATTGAAGGTGACAAACCCAGCCTTGAAGACCACCCTACCCTAAGAGAATACAAAGATGCATTTTCGAAAGAGGTACCAGGTCTACCTCCGAGAAGGGACATTGACTTCTTGATAGAACTTGCACTGGGAGCAGTGTCGGTGTCTAGGACACCCTACCGGATGAGCACACTTGAGTTAGTTGAACTCAAACTGCAATTAAAAGAAATGATGGATAAAGGCTATATTTGACCCAACGTGTCTCCATGGGGAGCACTAGTCCTGTTTGTGAAAAAGACGGACGACACCCTTAGACTGTGTATAGATTATAGAAAACTCAATAAGGTAACCATAAAGAACAAGTACCCCTTGCCCAGGATCGAAGATCTATTCGATCAATTGGTAGGTGCGTCTATTTTCTCAGAGATTGACTTGAGATCGGGATACCATCAAGTCCGAATCAAGGGTGAAGACTTCCATAAAACTTCTTTCCGGACATGGTATGGTCACTATGAGTTCGTGGTAGTTCCATTTGGGTTAACCAATGCCCTTGCCACTTTCATGTGCTTGATGAACAATGTACTTAGTAATTTCCTAGACAAATTTGTGCTATTTTTTATTGACGACATATTAATTTACTCTAAGAATAGAGAAGAGCATGAAGAACATCTTAGGCTTGTACTGCAAGTGCTAAGAGAACATCAGCTCTATGCTAAATTCAACAAATGTGACTTCTTCCAAAAGCAAATACACTACTTGGGTCATGTTCTGTCCGAAGAAGGGGTAGCAGTAGACCCTGACAAAATCAAGTCTATCATGGAATGGCCTACACCGAAGGATTTTTCGGATATCAGATCCTTTATGGGATTAGCAGGTTACTATAGGAGATTTATAAAGGAGTTCTCCAAGATTGGTTGTCCAATCACTGCCCTCCATAAGAAGGGGACAAAATTCATGTGGACACAGAAGTGTGAAGAAAGATTTCAAACCCTGAAACTTCTACTGACCCATGCGCCCTTGTTGAAGATCGTCGACCCCAAAACAGATTTCCTCATGTGCACATATGCCTGTAAGGAAGGGCTCGGAGGATTCCTTATGCAGGGAGGAAATGTGGTCTGCTATGAATCTTGGAAGTTGAACGAACATGAAGTCAACTATGTGACTCATGATCTAGAGCTAGCCGCCATAGTACATGCCTTAAAAATATGGAGACATTACCTCCTGGGGAGGAAATTTGTACTTATGACAGACCACTGTGGGTTGCGATATTTGTTTGACTAACCGAAGCTCAATGCCAGACAAGCTAGGTGGATGGCCCTCCTTAGCAAGTTTGATTTCAAAATCAAACACATTAAAGGGAAAGAAAATAGGGTGGCTGATGCCCTTAGCAGAAGTGTGAAAACAATTCACCTAGTAGTGGTGAGCACCTGTGAGATGGATGTCAATGAAAGAATCATAAATGCACAAGAAACAGATCCCTTCACCCAGATAGTGACCTTGTACCTATAGCAAGAACTTTCCAGAGTAAAATATGAAGGCTACCAGATGACCAAAGGAGGTTTGCTCACTTACAGAAGCAGATTGTACATTCCCGATTGTGACGACTTGAAGAGGTTCATATTGGATGAACTACATAAGAGACCCTATACTGGTCATCCAGGATACCAGAAGATGATCACGACCACCAGGAAACAATTCTATTGGCCTGGATTGAAGAAAGACATAGCCAAGTACTTGGAAAAATGCATAGAATGCCAACAGGTTAAAGCAGAACACCGACACCCATCAGGGTTATTGCAACCTTTACAAATCCCTAAGTGGAAATGGGAAACCATCTCCATGGATTTCATCACTGGGTTACCAATCATGACCAAACAAAATGATGCCATTATGGTGGTGGTGGATAAATTGAGAAAGTATGCTCATTTCATCCCCGTCAAATCGACTTGCAAGGAAATAGATATCGCCAAGGTATTCATGAAAGAGATATTCAGATTGCATGGTATGCCAAAAGAGATCGTGTCTGACAGAGACACGAAATTTACTTCCAACTTTTGGAAATCACTGATGGCTGGTTTAGAGACCAAGGTTTTGTTTAGCACTGCCTATCACCCTCAAACTGACAGACAGACAGAAAGAGTGAATCAAATATTAGAGGACATGTTAAGGATGCATGTAATGCATCAAGCCAAGAAGTGGGAAGACTTCCTACCACTGGTAGAATTCGCCTACAACAATGGATACCAAGCATCCTTAAAGATGAGTCCCTTCGAAGTCCTCTATGGTAGGCCATGTAATACTCCAGTCAGCTGGAGTAATCCTGTAAATAGGATTTCTTTTGGATCCGACATGTTGAAAGAAATGGAACAACAAGTGACTCAGATAAAATAAAATCTGAAGGTCACTCAAAACCGACAGAAAAGTTATGCCGAACAAAAGAGAACTCCAAGAGAGTTCAAGATGGGAGACCATGTATATCTCAGAGTTAGACCCAGGAAGAGTTCCCTGAAAATGGGATCTTGTGCCAAGTTAGCACCGCGGTATTGTGGACCCTTTGAGGTTCTAGATAGAGTGGGACCTGTAGCCTATAGGATAGCACTTCCTCTCACAGTAAAAGCACATAATGTTTTCCATGTTTCATTATTGAAGAAATATGTACATGATGCTAACCATATAATTGACTGGTCTGTGATCCAGGTGGAACCGGAGGGAGAATTTCTACCAGAACCTCAATGCATACTGGACAGAAAGGAAACCCCGCTTCAGAATCGAACCATTGCACAGGTCAAGGTTTAGTGGAGACATTTTGGCCCAGATGAGGCTACATGGGAAATGGAAGATGCCATGAAACAGGCATATCCGATTTTATTTACATATGTACTTGCACGTCATGTTGATAGATAAAACATCAAGGACGATGTTCCTTTAAGGGGGAGGGAATTGTAACACCCTATTTCCCCCAGTCTGTAAAAATAACTATACTGGCCAAGTATTGTGGCAAACTCAGAAATGTGAATGTATGATGTGAATGGACCTTGTGAAAAAGGTCGATGAATGTAAATATATATATATATATATATATATATTTACATTCATCGACCTTTTTCACAAGGTCCATTCACATCATACATTCACATATATATATTTACATTCATCGACCTTTTTCACAAGGTCCATTCACATCATACATTCACATTTCTGTGTTTTCCACAATACTTGGCCAGTATAGTTATTTTTACAGACTGGGGGAAATATTGTAGGACTGCTAAGAGGGGAAGGTGCTGAAAAAGAGACCACAATGGATGAAGAAAGGTGGTGGAAGGCACCTAGAATGGTGGCGTTAACTTCCACCGAAATCGATATTGTATTTGGTCTTCATTGGCCTGGAGAACCAAGAGTGGCTCGCTGTCCTGAAATAAATTACTCACAGGTTGGTAGGTAGATGGCTCCTCATAAGTAATGAGGGATGGAGGTGAACTGCCCATCTGTAGAGTCCTCAGACCTGACCACCACGAGGGAGATCATGCCACACGCAACCTCGTCGGAAGGAAAAAAGCAGGAAGAGTGTGCAATCATAGGCAGACGCGAGGGAGGAGAAATGAAAGAGAAGAACTTTGGAGATATGCAGAGTGAGTGATAACAGAGAAGAAGGAGAGTAACCTTTGTTCTCAGTCACTAGCGAATAAAGGCTTAGTCTCGCAACATCGTGGTCTGAGCTCGAGGGTGGCTAGTGATAAATTCTTTCAGAGTTGCTGAGCCTACGGTTGGGTGGAAACGAGAACCCCTCTCAGCATTTGCATCACCTCTGGTGTTTTTCTGATAAGTGTTTTACATATTGCATCTTGAAATGTATATTCTGACATTTATGCTCATAAGCTGTGAAATTGTGAATGGTTTCAGTGTAAGACTGTCTGTGTGGTGTTTTGATCAGAAATGGTAGTTGAATGCTTGTAACAAAAAAAAAACCATGTATGGTTTATGTTTATAGATAAATTTATATATATGCACATTGAACCAAGTCAGACTTCAAGTCTATTCTCGGGAAATCTGTGCCCGTATTCGTCTCCAGGAATACTCGGAATGGACCTCTCCATAGAAATACCCTTTCTGGAACTTACCAAGAATTTGAAAGAGGATTTGAGGGCACAAGTCTTAGAAATCCTACGCGAGGAAGAAGGGTCCTCTTAAAATCCTGATATTTCGACATTTCGGCACCCGGGATATCCAAACGCGAGTCCTCTTGTACTCGTAATTCTCAAAACCCCGATTCTTGAATTCCCAAAATGAAAGCGTATGGATAAGTATCGATTATGGATGAGGTCCTATCGGAAGATCTGAGGTCAGTCGTGACCGTTAGATTGAAGAAAGAAATGAGGGCATTAATGTCTCAACCCCTTTCCTTTTATATTCATGAATAACGAAGAATTTGGGACTGTAAATCCCCAGGGTTTGTGGAAGTATTTGGACCATTCATTGATATGGACACGTGGCTGCCGGTAAGCATTTTGGCATTTCAGTACTAGAATACTAAAGGGCGTATTCCCCTTGTGCTCGCAAGTCCCAAAATCCCGACTTGCGAAATCCCAAATTGCTAGCATGTGGGTAAGTTAAGGGTTTACAGAGTTTCAGCACCCGGGGTGTCTATATGCGAGTCCTCTCACACTTGCAAGTTATGAAATCCCAACATATGAAAACCCCGAAATTGGTCGAGGTTATGAAAAAAGGGTGTATTGGCTTTTCGGCACACGGGAAGTCGAGGAGCGTGGATCTTCGACCTTTGGTATCGCGAAATCCCGAAGTAAGAAACCCCGAAAAGGTCTAACGTGGGTAAGCCTTGGTGTTTCAGTGTTTCGGCAACCAAGAAACCGAAGGGTCAGTCTTAGTATACACATCAGTCTCGAAATCTTGATGGGTGAAGTCCCGAAAGAACAAGACATGGATAGGTTACGAGACTTCGACATTTCGAAAATCAGAATACTCAAGGGCGTATTCCCTTGTACCCACATCTCCTGAAATCCCGACTTGCGAAGTCCCGAAATGACTTAGCACAGACGGTATTTGGTGTGATGGCATTTCAACACCTGGGATACCTGACGGTAAGTTTTCTTATGCTCACTAATCTCGAAAACCCAGTCCGTGAACTCCCGAAATGGACTGAGTGACATATATACACAATTATACGTATGTTAAGGATGTCGGAGTTCCAGCTCTCGGGAAACCTAAGTGCGAGACCTCCTATCGTCGCATATCTCGAAATACTGATGGCAGAAACCCCGAAACAGGGAAGTATGTTAAGAGTTAGTATTTCAGAGTTCGGATCCCAGAAGACCCCGATGTGAGGCCTCCTGTCAGCGCATCCCCCAAACTCCCGACTTGCGAAATCCCGAAGAGATAGAACATAGTGAAGTGTAATGTTTCGGTGTTTCGGCACCCGGGACATCTAGAGGCAAATGTCTTGTCCTCGCATATCATGAAATATCGATAGGCAAAGTCCCGAAATGGATTGGCACATGTGGTTTGATATTTCAACTTTTCGGTGCCTGGAACTCCCAAAGGTCAGTTTTCCTTGTGTTCGCCAGCCGTGGAATTTCTGAAGGATGAAACCTCGAAGTGAAACAGGGAATACCTGCATCATGACTTCCATGTATCGCGAAAGTCGATGAGTACCCTCCGCTAAGGCCTGTGGCCATAACCACCGATCAGACGAGGGCGGATAAGGGAGGGCTGGTTTTCTATCAGGCCCCATAGGGATTAGGTGAGTTCTATTCCTCGAAGAAAAAGAAGAAAAGCCATAAAATTTTCAAATTTCCTAGTGGGTATGTGACACCTACTCTGCTAGCCTCAAGGAAATTCATATCAGCAAAGAAAACTAACTGCAAAAGAAAAAATGCAAATGATGTTCTCTTTACAATGCATTTTTTGATGTCCACCTCTTCCTAGAAAATATAGAATATAACCCTAATCATAATCTGATCCGATTCAACACTCCAAAGGGTGCACTTCAATCTCATATCTTTCAGCTTCAAATGGTCATTTCAACTCGGGTGTACTACAATCTCATGATGTCTGGGCCTTGAAACGGTTCATTGCAATCTCACTATATCTCTTCCTCCAAATGGTCATTTCAATTTGGGTGCATTGCAATTTCATAATCTCTAAGCCTCCAAACAGTCATAATGTCCATTTCAATAAGTTCCATTCCTCCAAATATCTTTTCACTAGACCCAGAGCTTGACGTAGACCATGACCTATACCACCACATAGAGATAGATATAGATTTAGACGTTTACCCAGAGCTTGACGTAGACCATGACATAGACCCCGCTAGCTCCATATAAGCCTAGGCATAACTTATACTTAATCCTTAACCTTATTTTAACTCAAGAA
This sequence comes from Picea engelmannii, assembly GCA_009831015.1. Lineage (NCBI taxonomy): Eukaryota > Viridiplantae > Streptophyta > Pinopsida > Pinales > Pinaceae > Picea > Picea engelmannii. The sequence goes on along the minus strand of ML790135.1, from coordinate 112,481 downwards.
TTGAGTGCACTATGCATATACCTTGTGTACAACCCTTGCACCCACATCACCCACATCTTGGTGCTCTAACCATTGTTCTATCATTGAAAAAATATTCAATCCTAACCCCTTAGGCCTCAGTTGTCCCCATACCACTATACATATTTATTCATAAAGAGGTTTGGTGTATATTAAATCCTATATCTATTGCATTAAGAGTGGACACACGCTCCTGTGACTTGACTGAGTTGGTTGTTTATGCTCAGCAGGAACACGTGCATGTTCCTAGAACGTGCACACGCTTTAGTGCACATGCGTTCTAGGAACACGTGCACATTCCTGCTGGGAATTTTTTTGTTGGAGAATTGAGGGGGGGTGAATCATTTGTTATTGTGCTTAAACAATTATGCTTATTTCAAACTCTTTACAGAGAACTCATTGACAATCACAATAATGCAGGGAGGTAATCAATAGAACATTCAACTTCAATCACACATATGAAACATACAGAGACAGATATTTCCCGAGGAAACCCATAAGGGTAAAAACCTCTTCTTCTTGATATGATAAGTAATCTTTATTTTATGTACATTATCATTCTTATGAGCACCAACACATTGTGAGTCTACCACCTCTATTTTGCAAGCTGCAACTTTCTGAGAGCACCAACTCTCTATATTCTCTAGCACCCACTAGAAGGAAGAACCAACTCCCTAAGTGTTCCAGCACCAACTGGATGGAAGCACCAACTTCCATTCACACAGGAACCAACTTGTATAACAGAGAACAACAGTTCTCCCTTGCACCACCCTGTCACCTTGGTTTTTCTGGTTGCAACCAGATGGAAGATACAACTCCCTATGTTCAATAACCCACTTGAACCTCTGAGGACAACAGTCCTCCCCAGAACCTCCCAACCACCATGATTATAAAAAAATTGTTACTGAAACTTATTATACAGTGTTTATCTATAGATTACCAGTCTCATCACTATACTACTGCACTTCTATGCTTTTCCTGCATCAATGTCTTCCTTCTTGCATTCTTCTTTGATATTTCTGTTCTTCTACTCTATCTTTGCATGTGCACATCGACTTCCTCTTTCTTTCTTAGATATGCATTTCTATTCTATGTGTTACACCTCTTCTCTGTGTTTCAACTGCTGCACATAGCTTGCTTTTCCTCGCATGAATAACTCTCAACAGAAACACCCATCTCCTCTTTGTTCTGCATTTTTATACTCTCTTTGCATCTACTGCATCTGACCAGGACCGACATACGCAGTACCTCTCCATGCCTCACTACCCTGTTCTGCATGCCTTTCTCACGTCTAGTCATCTACTGGTCATCATGGAAACTCTTCACCTTCTCTAGTGGTTACCCCCATGCATTCATCATCATTGGGCATTATGTTGAGATTCCTTAGCCTCTCTGACAATCGAGACTCTTTGTCTTCTCTGTCACAGTCGAGCTCATCCTCTCTGTTGTAGTTACAGACTTCTGCACTTTTCCATCTGTCAATTGCCTCTATGAAAAGTCTTCATTCAATTGGCAGTTACCTTGGGACTCTTTAGCTCCTCTGGCAATCACCCTGCAGCTCCTTGAGTTGTTTGGCTAATTTCATCACTGCGTTCTGGCAGTTTCAGCCAATCACATATGGCTTCTTTGGCTTCTAATCCCCTTCCTTCATGTGGCCTCCAACGGTGACCAAATGCCTATTCAGAAGGTGCTTCATGACTCGCGACCTCAGGGATCTTGGTACGATGCATCTCGACTCTCCCAAGTCGTGATCTCCAAAATGGGGCTTTGTTGGGATAGCCCCTTCCTCTCACATGACCACGAGCTGTGACCAAGCACTTATTCAAAAGGGCGCTTTATGATTTCGGTGATATCCGATGTGGAGCCCAACGACATGCTAGCTCCTCCCTTAATCCTTCGATGATGTGACCTCTAGCTGTGACCAAGGTTCAAGCAAGAGGGGTGCTTTGTGATTTCACCTATCGCAGAATCCTGCTGCGAGTTGCCTTGTATCTCCCAACTCGCAATCTCCAAAATGGAGCTTAGCAGCTCTAGCTCCTCCCTTCATCCTTTGACTATGTGACCTTGGCTATGACCGTGGGCCAAGCATTCAAGCACTTCTCTCTCCAAATCAATGGTCGAAATATCTTCTTCGATTCGACAACTCAGATCTCATCATGAATTCGTGTGTCGGGGGTTTGAGCGTGAGCCAACCCTAACTCTTCCAACTCCCGATATCCTACGTACTCTAAATCAATGGCCCACAACCCTCTGTGATCCAACGACTGTGATCATGTTGTGACCTCGCACCTCGCGAGTTTCTGCAACTCTGGCTTTGACTTTCTTGATTTGTGAGTCAGCAAAATTCTGAGCGCTCACCACATGTCCTCCCTAACGTGGTCTGCCACTTGTCTTTGTTGACGTGGATCCGGCTGACGTGGTCTTGCTGATGTGGTCTGCCACTTGTCCTTGCTGACGTGGATCTCCTTACATGACACATGTTCTTCTCATAGATCTGATGGGCCAGATTAGTCTTTGATCCAATGGCTCAGATCATTTCACAACCTCGCATATCGTGAGTTCCCACAACATGCACCTTTGACTTCTCCAACTAGCAAGTCAACGAAATTCCAATCGCTCGCCATGTGTCCTCTGGCTCCAACAACCATGATCATTTTGCAACCTCTCATATCGTGAGTTTGAGTTGTTAGAGCACCTCCTTCCTTTGACCTTTCAGTCAGCGAAATTCTGATATTTCGCCACATTTCCTATGGATCCTATGGCTCAAGTCATTTCATGACTTTGCATATCGCTAGTTCGAGGGGTTAGATAACCTCCTTACTTTGACCTTTCATTCAGTGAAATGATGATCTTTCACCTCGTGTCCTCTGGATCATACGGTTCATATCTCATCATGATTTCACATTTCGCAGATTTGGAGAATGGCTCTCATCCTTATCCTCTTCGTAATTATACTGGATCTGACAGTTGTTGGGTATCCTGGATTGGTGATCCAATGGTCACTGTCACTCCTCCTCCTAAGCTCACACATACTTCCGACTTGGAATAATTTCTAAGTGTCAAAGGTTATCATCCTACAAGTCCTTCTCTTGGTCCTCGATTGCACTTCTGGAAAGCGCAAAGCACTATCTCTTCTGAGATTTGATCTCTTCTCGAGCTTTCTCTTCTGTGTCTTCACTATTTTTCTTGTCATGCACACTCTACCTATAACCCTATCAACATCGCTCTGCCAACATCGCTGATGTTCTTGTGCCATCGACGTTGTATCGTCGTTGTTGTTCTTTCCATCAATGACAAGCATATTCTGCCTTCTGTCTATAAACATGCCAACCTCGTTGTTATTCTTGCCATCAATGACAAGCACACCTCTGCCTGCAAACATGCCAACATTTTTTTGTGCCAATCACACCCCACCTCATCTAATATCTCATGGTCGAGAAAAAACCGCGACAACTTCAGACAAAAACAACCTGCACATACATGTTTGACTTATTTTAGTGTTCTTGTTAGATTCATAAAGACTTTTGTGTTATTTCCAAACCATTGCAGGAAAATTTGGAAGACAACCTTGTCAAGTGCAATTGGAATTTTTGTTTGTATCTAATTGTGTCTTCTTGGAATTGGAAGACAAATTTGTCCAAGTGCAATTGGAATTGTTGTTTGTATCTTCTTGTGTCTTCTTGGAATTGGAAGAAAAATTTGTCGAAGTGCGATTGGAATTGTTGTTTGTATCTTATTGTTTCTTCTTGGACTTGGAAGACAAATTTGCCCAAGTGAAATTGGAATTTTTGTTTGTATCTTCTTGTGTCTTCTTGGAATTTGAAGACAAATTTGTCCAAGTGTAATTGGAATTGGAATTAAAATTATTAGATGTGTCTTCTTTTGTAATAAAAAAACAATTTTCTCCGCTTGGTTGTGCCTTATTACATAATACAAAGACAAATTTGTGGTGGGTGTTTGGAAGCCAATTCTTATCTTTAAACATGGGGAACCACTGGATTTAAGAAATAAATTCCTTGAGAAAAAAGAAACCGATCGAAAAGGTAGAAGAAGAAAGAGAAAAATAAAAGTTATGTATGTCAAAGCATAGGATTTCAGAAGAGGGAAATCCAATTTCTAGAGGAATAGATGCTGCTATTGTTTCTCCTCCATCACCAGAAGCAAAGCACAAGAATTAGAAATCCAAACAATATCTCATTAAGAATTTTTTTTGTGGATGACTAGATGATGGAGGATTTGCTTGGATATGATTATACAATGGATGAAATTAGAGAAGAAACTAGTGTACAACATTGTGGTGAAGAAGGTCATGTGGTGCAATCTCTTGTTGGACAGTCAATTGTTACAGAAATTAGAAAATGCCATGTCCACTCTCCTCCCATAGTTGATATGTTAGTGATTGAAGGGGAAAGAACTGCAACATTGTTAACTCCACAACAGGGAGGTCAAGATTCCCAGAATAGGGGTTCATCATCCCTACCTATATTGAGCATTGCGCGATGAAGAACTCCTAAATGCATTCAGGTCGATGAAAGTGGTATATCATCACTTGAATGTAAGTTACCTAACCGTACTATTTGTTATCACTCTCATAAAATCATTCAATAATATTTTGAACCAAAATCTAATGTTGCTAAATGCCAATTATTTTTATCTTTGTTAAAATATATATGTTTGAGTGTTGTTATGAGAATTTTAGGCATTAAAACAATCAAAAGTGTAGAAATGAATTATTGTATAGTACCAGAAGTCTCGTTCTAAAGACCACAATGCATCCTAATGTGTCTTGTCCTGGTCAATTGTTAGCAAAATCACAAGAAAAAATCAATTTCTACAACAAAACTCTCACCTCTTGAAATGCAATGTCAAAACCCTTAGAAAGTATTCTCACAGACGAGATAGCATCGACACAGGTGACCCAATAGATTTGTGGTCCTTCACTTGAAGGCTACCTCATTCTGACATGAAGTTAATTGGAGTGGTTAAGGGACTAGTTCATGATTTATGGCATGAGAACACAAGGCCCTCTTCCAACCTAAAATATGTACTAAAATTGAGAATGAGATCTATGGATCATGAACCCCATATTAAACACTATTTTGAAATCACACAGACAAAATTGTATGAGAGATTCAAAACAGTACATAGTGCACTTAACTTAGGCCAAATATCTTTCCATAAATGCAAGCCTTGGTATGTTCGAATAAACACAATTCGTAACACATGTTGTTGTAGACATCACATTGAGTATGGTTATTATTATGACACACACACACACACACACACACACACACACACACACACACACACACACACACACACACACATATATATATTTCGTGTTTTTCATAACACCCTTTTGTAGGAATGCCCAATTATATTGATGTCGTCATCATCTAGAGACTTTATTCACAACATCTTGTGTACAAGGCCAGAGGGTTTTACATTTTATCAAAATGCATTCTTAGATGGGATATGCACCAGATGCGGTGGAATGACATTACTAAGAAAGTGCATCCATGTAAGCGATGAGTATGAATTGGGGAGGAAGGAGGTTTCCTTGCAAAACTTTAAATATGTGACATATGATATTGATGGAGGACAATAAATAAAAAAAGATACAATTGGTTACTTCCCAGGTATGAGTTTGTGACTTCATGAAGGACTTTGTAAAAAATACAAGACATTATGTTAAGAATGTCGATGTGGCTCGATGGCGGGATGATAATTTTAGAATATGTAGAGATACATTTCATGTTGGTACTCTGTTATCAATGGTTGAGTTTGCTAAGAACTACACCCTTCAACCAAAAAATGAGATTCAAAGGCAATATTATCACTCAGATCAGGTCAACATAATGGTACATATCACATGCATGCATGTACCATATAGTAATGAACAAAAAAACATTATATTGAAAGAATATCACTTCTACATAAGTGATGATTAGTGCCATGACTTAGCCTACATACAACATTGTTTTCACTTTTTCTACAATCACCTTAAGGAGAAGAACATATTGATGAATCAAAATTGGATTTGGTAAGATGGTTGTGCAACCCAGTTAAAAAATGCTCGTGTATTTCAATGGTTGTGTATGTTTGATGCAGGAGCATTGACAACAAAGCACAAGCGTGGAAGACAGTTGAGCGCACTAGCGCATATTTTGAAACATTTTTAATTTCAAAAGATCAATGTATTAATGTAACATCTGAAAAACATTTTTGGGTAATTAACACCTTTAATGATCGGAGGCTGAGCCATCGTGCGAGATCAATGGGAGATGTATTTTGTTTTAATGAGTTAGATCACAGTACAGATTTGGAGCTTGTGCTTTTATCTGTTTGACTCGATATTTATTGTAATATGTGTTAAGTAGTTGATAGCATTCAATTCCATTAAGGTAGAGTAGATTAGTTGGAGGGAAGAACTCAAGAGAGTTCCTTTGTATAAATAATTGTATTATTGTTGAGGAGAGGCTGTTGAATATAGTGTGTAGATTTCCATTGTAAGCCAAGAGCTGGGAGACACAAAGAAATATTGTGTGAATGTATGTAAGTTCCAATTGGATGAATACAACAGAGGAACATATTGTCCCAAATGTGTGGTTTTTTGTGTCTATCTGAATGAGTAAATGGTAGGACTTCTGTTGTTTTTCAATTCTTTGTTATTTCTTGTTCTTAAATCCATGAACACATTTTCTTTGTTGAATGTATGAGTCACTGGGAGGAGTAGGTAGGTTTCAATTGTTTTCTCTTCATTGAGTGATTGCAAGGTGTGCATAATGTCCGAAAGGAGTGTGTGACCGAGTCTGTTTCGACTCAAAATATTAGAAGAGATAGTGAAATCTCATGTCTTCAAGGAGTGCATTGACATCCACAAGGAGTGCGTGACATAGTTTTTAGATTCGAAATCTCAGGAGGGATAATGTGATTTCAGTCATGAGAGACAGAAAGTGGTTGGAAGATAATCACAAGGAGTGCAAGGCCATTCATATGGAGGGTTAAGTCATGGATGAAAGTCTGTTGCAAGGTGTGCGCAGGTTAGGAATTCGACTAAGTGTTGAAGAGATTGTTCAGAGGAAGATGAGTGATTCCAGACCGTCAGATATAGTAAGGCTATGAGGAGTATAGCCATGGAGCACTTCGATACTTCAGAGTTCAACAAGTTCAAAGCTTGACAAAAGCAAATTCGCAAAGTCCGAAGTCGCGATTCAATATTAACTGTTGATCGCATAAGAGTACGTGGCAATGAATTAAGGAGTTTAGGAATCGAAACTGCAGAAGTTCATAGTGAGAGACATAGATTTTCGCGAATTCGTGAAACCCGAAACCTTGTGGGGCTAGCAAGTATGATTAGATGCGTGGCAGGAGTTCAGAGCTTTGGAACAACATATTTCGGGAGAAGCTACGGGAAGGATTCAAAATATCCTCGAAGTCTGAGTTGCCAAGAGATAGACCCATAGTCATATCTGTGGTCACTTGCAGAAGAGACCTATGTGTGGGTAGAGTTATTTCAGATGCCCATAGGGACCCAAGGAGTTGCTCCGACTCAGTATTCCTGTTGGTGCAATTATTTTCATAATATATTACCAAACATAAATTATCAACCAGGATTCGTAATCAATAGAGTTGATGCATTATATGTGCCGATAACAGATAGGTTCCTATGTATGATGAGTATATCTCAATCAAGAAACAATTAATAATATAACACTATGTTTTAGAATATCCAAATGCTTCACACAACTTCAAACTTAGAAGAGAAAACTGATAACAAAACTTCTCCAGAAAACAATGAATCAAAAGGTTCTTTCTTAGGTGACAAGTCTATTCATTAGGGGCTCATGAAATGAAGAGATGAACTTAGATCTTGTTCCCTATAGCAACTGAAAACAATAATCAACAATTCACTCTTAGACACAAAGAAATCATAACTCTATTCACTCCAATCAAACCTGTGTAGTACATAAAATAGTCAATATAATTGAGAGGCTTCATTAAATGGTGCATGAAGGTGAGAGATGAATTTTGATCTCATTTCCTGTAACAACTCACTTCAAACTTGCAATAAATTCTTATATAATTCTGCACACTCTTCAAAATCAATTGATGCATCACAAACAAAAATTTAATACAATCTTACAATCTTGCAATTCTAGAAAATTACTTCATTTCTACACAGGAAACATAAGTCTTAATGATATGTTCCATTTGATGTCTTATGTGATGTGAATGATGGAATCCCAACTTCTCCTGTGCTTCCACACTTTACAATCAATTCTAATAGTGAAATCGGAAATGAAATCAAAACAACAAGTACAGAAAAATAGAAACCTATACTAATAATTTACAATGAGCTTACCAAGTTGGATCGGTGGCCCTTGCCGATGCCAACATGGAAGCGTTTATATTAGAAAATGATAAATGATAAGAGACACATAGGATCATTGAATTCAAACTTCCATTGATCTTCAAAAAATGAATTTACAAAAGGAGTTGGTTCAAAAATCCAATTTGCAACTTACTAATTCCTCTCCCTTTTGGCTTAGCCATCACTCAATTTATATGATTTTTACATTATAAATTTGGATCTAGACAATCCAATCCAAATAAAAACCATTTTCCATCAATGGAGGTCGAGTACACCCATTAGCTAATCAAGAAAATGCAGTTCCCACGAATTTGGGCATGATCTTAGAATTTCTGAAAAATTGGCAAAGATTTAGGATGGATCATTCCCCCTGAGTTGGAGGTCCATACAAGTGAGATCTTGGGATTCTGGCTCAAACGTCCAAATGAAAACATCGCTATGGACAAAACACATGTCCCCAAAGTCTTAGATTCAACGTTATTAGACCAAAAATCGAGGTGAAAATCCAGTACTAGAATGTTGGTACCAGAATCTTGTAGGTAGGTGTTTAGTACCGGAATACACACAGTCACACCATGAGTACCGGATTAACACCGAATAGGTGTTGGTACTGGACTGGAAACCCAGGAAGTACTAGATCAATGTTGCTTAAGAGTCAAATGATTAGGATCATGCAAAATCAAACATTTAATCGTTTTAACTCAAGAAAACTAAACAAACCATGCTTTAATCATAAGTTACCTCTTATGCACATGAACGAGGTCATCAAGTGTATTTATGGAGCAAACAATCAAGTATATACTCATAGAATAGGTAAAATTGACTCAGACAGAGATAATATAGGGTAATAGAAGTGTCAATACTGAGACTCAACATTCCCCCATGCTTAAGTCATTGCATGTCCTCATGAAACAATGATCTTCAAAATTTCAAAATTGATGGTACTCCTCACTTGATCAAGCATTCTTGATGTTCCACCCTTATTTATCTCCTAAGTTCCTTTTATACAATATAAATTTCCTGTCCCATGCTTCACACTTCTTACCCATGTCAAAGTAGTTATGATGGAAAAGTGGAGTCATGAGTAATAGATAAGATCTGTTAGTGATTTGATGTTAAGTCTTGTCCAATCTGTTGTGGATCATAGTTAGGAGAAAGGGCTGGATGTGACTCTAATATGATTATAGGATAGTGGCCAAGAGTTTTCATAATAAATTTGACTAATAGCGCCCCCCCCCCGTGGCTCGATTACCTTTAAAACAAAAGAGATATAAGCATAGTTTAGATCTCAATTAAAGAGAGGAACACATAAAAAAATACATCCCAAGATGATTAACTTGTTTCTTATACAAGTTTTTAGAGATGAAGCTCTTATTGCTTAGGTAAGGTGAATTACACATACTGAGGGTCCCACTTCTCATGCAAACCTATTTATTTTAAAGATAGAACTCTAAAATGGATACTTGAAGGTTCTTAAGAACATCATCCAAGAGATATAAAGGTCATCTCCTACTCTTGATTTGATAATACTTTAGAATGAGACCCAAGGCTTTTTGTTCAGTTTTAGGTGTGCCAATTTACGTTTTTCAAATCTCTTTACTTGGCATAGCCCCGCTGCCAGTAGGCCTGTTCAGTACCCCGACGGGTTTAACTTAGTACCATACAAGCATGGCCCCGCTACCAGCAGGCCTATTCATTACCCCAATGGGTTTACTTGTACTTCGTGATACATCATTTTTATTATATTACTCAAAATATTTAGAATTGTGTATACTGCTCATTGACAGTTTTAGTGTATAAGGAAGGCAAGTGGTACGAGAGTGTTTTAGAGTTATTAGTCACATAATTAATTGTTTGCAATTATCCCAAGGGTGACATCATCCACATTCAACTTAAATCTCAGCTATTCAATGTATAATGGAACATCTCGGATAATGACTAAGAGGTCCCTCTAGTTAATCCTATTAGCGTTCTCATGAAAGTTCATCGAGGTTTTGCAAGGGTGGTCCACAACATGAGGTTTCCATTAATATCTCCAAGAGAAACTTGTAAAGATAAACTTGGATAAGAACTTGTTGAATCAACTCGGTTAGTATTATACATAATGGTGTCACCACTTTTCAATGGATATTTCAATCAACAATCACTTTTTCAAAATTATGAGGTAATAAGACAAGTGCACCCATAATCATATCGAGCTAAATGTGGAAATATCTTCTTAAAGGATAGCAAGGATGATTCATTTAGGGGTGAGTGTAGAAATGTAGGAGGAAGATGTACATGAGAGTAAAGAACAATTAAAAATAAGACTTAAATGATCCTTGATAAAAAGAACATGAAAAGATTAGCCCATACCTCCAATTACCTGAAGTGAAAATGATGTTAAGGACATGACAAAGATCATATCACCTTGATATCAGTATTAGATGAGTAATGGAGCAGGTTTCTGAAACTAGAATTTGTAGGCTTCTCCTTGTGGTTGGCATGCTCTGGTGATAGCTCAATGGTTTCTTCAAGAGCATTGATCGTTCCCCTAGCCCAAAGTTTGTATTCTGTATTTTATCTTTCAAAATCGAGATAGGAATTATTTTCTGAGATTGGGTGGCTTTCATATTTACCCCATGATGCCTTCCTTTTTTCTTTCTTTGCCTTTTTTTTTTCTTGATCCCTCAATGTTTATTCTTGCTTCATGTTCCTCTACGGATTTAGACATTCCTTCCAGAAAAAAATTCTATTGGAGTAGTTTCTTCCAACTACCACCTTGTGTCCTTAAGGCATGGACAACCAAAAGTTTTATTAAGCCATGGTGATGAAGGCTAGTTTCAGGTTTCTTGGAAGCTGATTTCACTCCTCTCACCATCTTATTTAAACTTATCCATATGAATTGAGGAAAATCAATTCGTGGCCCTCCTTCATGATGGCCTTTAAACTTTTCCAAAAATGGCACCCAACTAGCCTGTTCATATTTTTCCCTGCAAGCTCGATATTTTGTTGTTTCCTTGTATAATTGAAATATGGGCTCATGCCTGTCGACCCCCATGATAGCTTAAAATGATGCTTTAGGGTGTATGAGGCATGAATATAGGATCTAGGGTTGAGTACCGGATCAATGCAGACCATGATGAAGTACCAGATCAACGCAGATCATGACGGAGTGCCGGAAGGGGATAAATATGAAAAATATACAAAGGCATGGGATGACAGTGTGACTGCAGGTAGTGTGACAGTAAAATGGTAAATAACGCTCATCTAGATGGAAGAGCCATCTAGAGGAGCGTTTATAAATGGATATTCAGTTTACAATGATCACATCTATGGTAATGATGACATGGTAAGATAGGTTGAATCCATTAATGACTTACAAACTCATAGGAGAGTTGGCATCAGACCATATTCAAGGGATGTGGCTCGAGTAACTCATATGGCACAATAGTGAATCATGGGATTATGAGGTTTCTACCAGATAAATAGAAAGGCATGATTTTGATCCCCTACTCTCAAAATTTCAAGAAATAGGGATGTTTTTATTTATACATAAATGTAGACGAGGATTTTACAGAAGTTCGTAGTAGGGGGTGTGTCATGATTTGAGAGTAACCATATGTTTAATGCATAATTAGTCTAATTTATTTAATAAAACGAAAAAATGTTGAATATGTATGTCCTAGTACTAAAATCGAGCAACAACTTGAAAATATGATTAGAGCTACCAGTCACCTTATTACAAGTACTGGATCACCTAGTGGTAGTGCTTCTGAAACTTTTGTAGGTTGCACCTTGTAGAAGTAGATGGTGTTTGTGGTGTTCTGGAAGAGGACCTGTGATATGATTCAACTGAAAAACCATGTAGATGGAACAAATACCAACACTAGATGTAGGAACTCTAGGTTTGCATTGGAATAATGCAAAATAATTTGGTGATTGGGCTCCAAGATCTGTGAGAAGAGGGTATTTTGTAATTGGATGACCATATGTTAAGATTTAGAATCCTCCTCTTTTGGAACCAGTCTGATCACTGCTCTTGTTGGCACTTCCTTTTTATTACAAAAATAATAATCCTAACTACTATTGTGTCATCAACCACTCCCCCATGCTTGAGGTTTTGCATGGCCTCATGCAAACAATGTGAGATGCTAAAAAAAAGGTTGCTCAGAGGGTTGCCAACATCTGCTAAAAACAAACCAATAACACTAATTAAAACTAGATTCTTATTCATACTTATAAACAGAAACTTTAGGGAGAATGTCAAAAGTTGAATTATTAGCTATGAATAAAATAGTTTGGAATTAGCATTCAATTTCAACTTCTATTAAAAATATCACTGAAATGATCATCCTTGTGAAATAATGATCTTAAAATAGATAGGTAATGATAAAGCATGAATGCATCATTTTTACTTAAGGAAAAAGAAGAAATTTGAAGAAATAGGTCGTGAAACACTCCCTTAAGTGTTATCTTCCATTGACAAGGATGCCTTCTCCTCTTTTGAAACCCTTCCAGTATTATGTATGCATTTGGACGATGAAGAGATTTCCTTCTCATAAGATTCCAAACAAAATTATCATAACTTTTAGAAAGAAATATACTATAGGAATGAAAGATCTTAAACCGACTGCTTATTAGCTTTTGACATTCCCATTTATGAAAAGTATGAAAGATAGGTTGCATTGCAACATTTATTTATTTATTTACTATCGTACTCTAATTGAACAAAATAAAATGTTCTTCAAGTATAGTAATACTTCCAGTGAAGCCATGTGCGTAACAAGGTTAGAAATATATCCATACTCGGGTTTAAAAGATAAATTTTAATGCATATTGGAGTATGAAGGACCAACTGCTTTGATGATGAGATCAAAAAATAATTAAAAGTAAAAGAGTAGTGTGACCTGACAACTAATTGGAACCATCTTTCAATAGGATCAAGATATTCTCGTTTCCCTTCTTTGTTTAGGTCACACAACATGTCCTCCTTTTCCATGCCACACATAGTATTTTCTTCAAGATGATTGGTCTCTGAGGTACATACAGGATCTGATGAGAGGCATGCTAAGAACTCCTCAATATCAGGTTCCAATGGTTTCTCTTCATTGCATTCTATCCATGATTCTTGAGTCTCCTCAACAAATTGACAATAGGAACCCGAAGGGAATTCTAAATCTTCTTGTGGAGAGACAACTAAATTCTTGGCTATTGTCAAGATATGCTCTTCCCGAGAGGTGGATATCCCAACTGCTGCTAGAATGTGAGAAATTTATTGGAGGAACATTCTTCAAGCTCTTGATCATCCTTGAATTACTCTAGTTGGTAGATGATCCATGTCTCACGACACAACTTAGTACTTGAGGGTTTTTACAACACCCCAAAAATGATTTATCATCAAAGATCTGAATTTTAAAACTATTTGCAAAAATATAACACACCAAACTTGAAATCCTTGCGTTACTGGGACCCTGCTATCACCAGGTTAT
>ML790135.1:53336-65950 GCA_009831015.1 Picea engelmannii | reverse complement strand
CTGAAAGCCATCTTACAACTGGATCGTGAACATGATGAATTCAGCAATGTGGAATTAGAGCACATACCTGCAAAAAAGGAAGAAATATGGTCAGCCATGGGTGCAGCTTCTCGACTATTAGTTGAACTTCTTGGTTTTGAGGGTATCTGTTATTCCATAGAATATAGACACCTTGTCCATATACTACTTGGTCTTCTCAAATCTAACATTCATCTCAATATGAAAGACTGGGTTGCTGTTTGCCTTTTGGAATTAGCTTTGATTGGTATGGCATCAAATGATTCACATATGAACTTTCCTATTAAATTTCAAAATAGTTTTACATGATATCATTCCAAAGCTAGTTGAGGAAACAGGGGTATGCATTTGGATGACCCTATCTTGGATTTCGGCAGAGAAAAACTGTTTGTCCAGTGTTGTCATCATATTCAACCCCGGATAAGCAGGCATATCCTCGCCATTCTTTAAGTCGGGCAGCGCTCATAACCAGTGGTAGTCCTATTTTCTTTCTTGATGCATTTACTACTCTCATTGTTTATTATTCTTCAACAGTAGATCCTGCATTGCCATTTCCTCCTCCACAGAACTGTCTTTTATGAGCTATAACTCGGACTTGATTGGCTTCCATACATTTGATTATGCTCGACATTTTTCTCCTGCTGCAGTAGGATGCTTGGTCTTGATTATGAGTCCAAGAGAGGCTACATTGGACTTAAATACCATGGTCGCTCTGTTGGTATCAAGATTATGCCAGTGGGCATTCACATGTGCCAGCTTGAATCAGTGTTAAACCTTCCATACACAGCATTGAGAATTGGGGAACTGAAGGAACGATTCAAGGGGAAGAAAATGCTGTTGAGAGTTGACGATATGGATATATTCAAGGGTATCAATTAACAAGCTTAAGCAAGAAAGAAGTATCACACCCAAACTTCTTTTGATTCGTAGTAGCCATGATAATGCTAAACCCTTTGAACAATATCTTATTGAAGGGCAGGATATTGATGGAGTAGGGTTGAGTAATGGGATGGGTTTTGTTTCTTTTCTAGAACAAATCAGTCGAGATATTCTGAAATAAATGAAATGAATATAATGAGTATTGACCACTCCATTCATAACTGTTCAGGAGTCCACCGGTTTCATTCATTTATGGGAGTGTTTTAATTCTCATCCAGTTATGCATCTCGTATTTCTAATGGCCCGTGAATTGCTCAGTCAAAATGGATTTTCAATCATTGCAAGGAATCCGACGCATCAAAAACAGCCGAAATTCCCTCATACAGGCGCACGATTTCAGCTTCAGATCCGTTCAAAGTGGCTGAAGAATGATCGATAGTTTGGCAAATTCATCATCCAGCTCCACGTGCACTTGCAACCTGCACACAACACAACAAAAGCTTGAATCATAGGATTCCATTTATTGTGAGTTTTCTTGGACCTTTCTGAGACAAATCTGTGCAAGAGCTTCGTCATATTGGGTCACTAAAGTGAGAAGGCCGTGGAAAGATTCATGGGCGCCCATTTGAAGCAAGCGTTTGTAGATCTAAACAAGGATCCCGACAGCAGAAGAAGATCTATGAATTCTCTAAGAAACTAAGCCCAGCTATCAGAGCTTCAAGATGAACAGCTTCCTAGACAGTATTTGATCTCTTTGTATGAAGTGATTGTGCGAGAACATGGTAAAAGCATTATTCCCCAGATAACTAAGATGATGGGTGACATGTTGAAGGCTTTGTCCTCAAATGCACCCTCATTGGCCCTGCAACAGGCCTGTGCCAAGGCGGTTTCAGCAATAGCAAGATATACAATAGATCCTAGCTCCTTTCAAGGGCAAAGAGAGGGGGTCATCCGAGATTTAGCCAATCCCCTGCTTGATGTCCTGTTAGGAACTGTGCAGTCACTGGCAGAAGGAGCAGCATTGTGTTTGCAAGTTTTAGTGGAAACAGAGGCATGGAAATATGCACCGGATGATATTGTTAATGAGATTTGCTTGAGAGTTATAGGGGCATTAGAGGAGAAAGGGACCCAAACAAATAGCCATATGAAGCTGGTTTGTTCTCTAGCCAAGTCCAGCAGCCCCATTCTTGAAGCTTATGGGAGGTCTCTGCTTAAGGCAGCAGCCAAAATCCTTGAGACCGGAGTAGTCACTGGGAACTCTCAGCAACGTTTGCATGCTGTACTGATGATCAATGGTTTGTTGAAATTTGTGGACATGGACATTTTAGTGTCAGAAATTACGAATGTTGTTGTGTATCTGGAGAGATGTAGGTCTGATAGAACACCTTCTGTAAGAAATGTAGTTTCTGAAACTATTCAACTTGCCAAGGCTTTAGCTTCTGAGATGGGTCTAGACCCAAATAACGATGGCTCTTGTAGTGATGAAGAAATTCCCTGTGAAGACAACACATCTAGTAGGGGCAGCTTTTGTGGCTTCAACGACATTTCCCCAGACATGCAAATTGGTCCCTACACACATTCCTCTGTTTCTTCCATGCAATCTTTGAATACCAAATACCAAATTCCTTCTATAACAGGTTCTGGTACAAGGGCTAGAAATTCCTCTAATTTTGATTTGAGCCGAGGTTATTATTCTGATTCTATAGATAAGAATGCCTTCTCAGAGAAAATGAGGAATTCATCCTTCTCACCATTGTCTGATAGATCACAGTCAACCAGATCCAATGCTGGAAAAAACATAGTAACTGAACAGACTCCTCATTGTTTATTCACTCACACTGGAAAAGATGGTGATTGCAGGACATATTTCATGCCAGAATCACATTTATTTGACAAGGGAGGGAATAGAAGCATGTCATTGGAAAATGACATCATGTCCGGGAGTGATACAGAAAATACTGCAGAGTATGAAAGTGATTTAGCATCGAAAAGAAAATACTCTTGTGAACATAGGACTAGGATGCATATGTTTGACAGACATGGAGAAAATGGAGATGCATTGACTTATGGTGGAGACTACTTTGAAAGGAGACATTCCTATAAAGAGGCTGAAAATGATCCATGCTTTTCCTTCTGCATTAACTACGACCACTCTCATTGCCCGTCAGCTGTGGAAGTAGCAGCAGTTACCCCTAAAAATCTAGGATCATACATTACAATTGATGATACGAGTGTCTTCAACACACCAAGGACAATTGTTAGGTCTCTGGAACAACATTCCTCCTTTGAGAACACATGTAGGAAATTGCAGTGTAGAAGAGAATTTGCAGATTCTGCAGAAGCTACCTATGATAATTTAAATGAAATTAACTGGACCATGAACTTAAGTCCAGCTGCCAATGATGCTGTTGATGAATCCGGGGGTGGAGACCTTGGACAAATGATTTTTGCAAAACAAAGGTGTGCTTAAGAATATTTATAGGCTGAAGCCTATACATAGCTATACTCAACCGCAACAGCAGTCTACCGACCTCCAGCACAGGATCATGTAGGTTTGGAAACCCTTGCCAAAATTGCTAGCTCCATGGAGGGAGAAATACATGTTGAAATACATCATGGAGGAGATTACAATTTTAGTCAGAGAGAAAGGAGCTTCATCTAAGAAGCCTTGAAGTCATTTACAAACATGCAGGTAATCAGAATTTTGATATTTTGATTTTTGAAATACTTATGTTTTTTGGTGGTTTAGGCGAGCCCTCTAGTGCTCATTAACCACCAAAAAGAAGTGTGTTCGGTGGATAAAGTGCTTAAATCCAAATACTGTTAACCACAGAAAGCTGTTTTCACCAGAATATTCAAAATTCTGCCCAGATTCGAGAAATTCAAGTTGGAATGATGTGAAATCTTCTGGAATAGGATGATTATGAATTATCAAATCAAGTCTAAACACTATTCTTGAGGAAGAAAGTCAAAAAGAAGTTTTTGACTATATTTGGTCATTTTTTAAAAGGGAAAAATATCAGAGGATCTAAAAATGCTTTGTACCTGAAGTTGTTGTTGTTTTGATACATGATCCAAAAAGAGTTTACAGAGAGATGGTTGCAACCAGCAACACCCTCTGTTGGTGGCTTCACAACCTGAGTTTTTATTATTACTGCAAACTTATCGGTGGCTTCTTTATGATCATCCACACAATCTAGTGGATTTTTGGTTTACTGTAGTCCTTGACCCTGCTTCTATACTTTATGTAAATGCTAGTGGTGGCGAAACCTGTTTTCCTTGTTGTGTTTCTGGAAGGCTGAAATATGCAAACAGTGAAAATATTCATGATGGAAGATAGTTATGGTGGATGTGCCTGTTGACCTCATACTGAGAATTGGAAGCGTTGTAAACAGAAAGAGGAGCTTCATCTAGCAAACCCTGAGGTCTTTGTACTCTTGCAGGTAATCGAGATTCATCAAGTTTTGATTTTTGGGTAAGTTTCTATTTTCGGTGGTTTAGGCAAGCCGGGTGTGATCATTAACCACCGAAAAGGCTGAATGACTCCATGGCCCAATACTAAAGGCACAAGGTCTGCTAGGTTCTTGGAAACCTCGCAGGGAGGTCCCCATCCCAGTTGGAGCCAGATGTTAACGATAAAAAATGCACTGGCATTTTTGCAAGAATGATGCCTAATATTGTAGGGAAACTTTGACTAGTTTCCCTAGCTCCAAATCCAAATATTATTGCACCATTGGAAATCTTATGATCTGTAGTTAAAAATCGACTATTTGAACGTGCAAAATGGACATTCCACGGCTGAGAAAATTGATTTTTCCCAAAGGCATTTTTTGCTGGAAATTCTGACTTTCAGTGGTTTAGGCGAACAGGACGACTATTCATTAACCACCAAAAGCTGTGCTTTCGGTGGATAACTCACCCAGAAATCTTCCCAGACAACCACCGAAAGCCTGTGTGTCCAGAATTGAATGAGTTTTTACACAGGTCAAGGATTTTTGATATGAAAAGATTCAGGATCTTTTCCAATGAAGGTCTAATGAATTATCAAGTCCAGCACAACAGTTATTTTTGACATATTATGAAGAAAGGAATTATTTCAAAGGTTATGGACATGTTTTAATTAAGACAGAAAGCAGGACACTTGGCCACATCAGCAAATTTGACCTAGTCTCTATTTGAAAGTCATCATGTAGCCTTGGAAGGCTGTTCTACACTGCACCAACAATCAATAGAGAGAAATAAGGGATTGACCTCATTTTGAGGAAGCATCCCACTTATTTTGCAACAGATTTTGACTTGCTATTTTTAGATGATTTGATCCATGTTTTCAGGATCTTAAAACTGTTTTGTAATGCTATAAATATTAGAATAGAAGATGAACCAAGGGGTTCGATTTTGGGTTCTATGATGCTGCCGCTGTAATGAAAAGACCTATTCTTATTTTATAAAAAATTGCAAGCTTCCTTCAGTTGTGTTGTCAGATTTTCTCCTCTGTTCTTTGATATCTTATGAGTGAAAGTTCTTTGTTGATGCTCATTCAATTTGCAGTGATTGTCATCTCACTGATTAATTGTTTTAGTTGATAATCATAAGTTATTTCTTTGGTTATTAAACCCATTGTGCTTGTTGGTATGAAGTATAATCTGGTTTAATAGCTGTTTTATCCTCCATTTAATCAAACCTTATCTGACTGCATGACTAGAAGGCCTTGTGAGATTTTATATTTCTAGACAGTCTTGAAAACACAGTCCAGTCCTAGGATATTCATCTTGATCCAAAAACCACATCATTTAATAAGAAAATTGCTTCAAAAAGAGTTAGTTACCAGGCATCTCCGACTTACAGCCTAGGATAGTTTCCTGGAGTGATAACAGACAGTAATTCTTGGAATCTTAAGTGTGAACCCTTGGTCAGAAATAATTGTACTCTTTCCCCTGCATATACCTTGCACGTTTCCTTGAAAGGATATGCACCCAGATTGATAAATTAATGTAGGAAAAGGGTGGATAAATCATTCATACCTGGACACCAACATTTTGGCGCCATTGCCAGGGAGGCTAACAAGGTGCAAGACAACGATCTGAACCAACCAGAGGGTCAATCTCTTGTCCTGGGGAGAAAATGAGCTTTCTCACTCTACTTCAGGTCCCGAGCGTAGGTGTTCTTTCTGTTTGTTTTTATTTTTGTTTTTCTGTTTTTTTTTGCCAATCTCTTGTTCTGGGGAGGGAGGAGTCCTTTGACGCCCTACTCCAGACCCTGAGTTATATTTACTTCTTTCAAACCCTTGTTTTTTTTGAAAATCTAGCTTTTACCCTGGGGAGGGAGGAGTCTTTTGACACCCTGCTTCAGATTTGAAAAGTATCAGGTCTTTTCATGGTGTGTATTTGTTTCTAGTTCTTGTCCAAGGGAGGGAAGAGTCCTTTCACACCCTGCTCTGGGCCCTGAACCTTAGATTCTTGTTTTTTTTTTAGCTGCCTTTCTTTTTCATAGATCTTTTGTCTTGGGGAAGGAATGGTCCTTTGACACCTTACTTCAAGACTAAAGTATTGTAGGTTCATGCCAAGACCCTCCATCATACCAACACTTGTATGAACAAAGAACCAAATAACAGGGGTAGAGTGAAAGCCCCAAAGAAGGGAGGACCAGATTTGGGAAGAAAGACCTTCATCCAGCAGATCAAAGAAAATGATGAATCAGAAGCATCATCTCGCACAACTGTGAGACCAAGGGCACGAAGAGTAAAGTCTGAAGGACAGTCAGTAGATCAACTAGTGATGTCTATAGAATTCTTGGGTGATACGACACAGCAGGTCCCTCCGGAAGCTGAAGAAACATCTAGTAGCATACCTAACCAGGGAAATCTTATATTGGTAACAGAGGGGGAAAAGGTCACAAGCAGAGCCTCGACAGAGTCAGACCACTCCAGTAAGAGAGAGGAGGTTGTAGCCAAGGGATCAAATCATCAGGATGCAGGAGAAGGGATCGAAGGAGTATTTTCATCCCCAAGGGACCGGGGAAGTGCTGCTAAAGGGGTAAGAAAGCCTCAGCCATCTCCTACAGAGCCTAGTGAAATACCCAACGGCTATTGGAAGATATTTATGGCTCCCACAACCTCCATTATCGAATTTCCAATCAGAGATTTAGGAGTTGGTGCACCCACAAAGCCTATGCCATTAACAACCTTACCAAAATTTCATGGGCTTGTTTCAAAAGATCCCGACACATTCCTGTTCGAGTTTGACATAGTGTGTCGAGGATATGACTATATGACAGAGGCACAAAAGTTAAAAATTTTCCCTTCTACATTAAAAGGAATGGCTCTACGATGGTTCATGGGCCTTGGAGGAATCACTATTTCCACATGGGATGATATGCGGACAGATTTTCTGGAAAAATACCAGGACTACTATAAATCCCGGAACATTAGGGAGGAACTTTTCAAGTTCGCACAAAAAGAAGACGAGAGTTTGGAAGATTGCGTGGAACGATTCAAGTACACCTTAAAAAGGTCGACTCACTCCGACTTGGACAAGGAAATTCTAAAAATTATCCTCCTCTGATCTTTCCATGAGGACTCAATGGAACTATTAAACATTGTGGGAAAAGGACACATCTCTAAAGAAAGCTTTGAAGGTATATGCGAACTATGCATTTAGTGCTCAAGAGGACTTACAAGAAACAGACAAGGAATTCGCTCGGTAAAAGGGACTGGTGGAGGTGTTACGAAAGAAGAAATTGGAAACCTACTAGACAATCTGAGGACGGATATCCTCAGCACCCTGTCAAAACAGATGGATACGCTGCAAGTAAAACATAAGCAACTGGAATTGGATAGGACTATGGCAATATTCTGCCCAACATGTAGAAAGAAGCATCCAGAGAGGGAATGTCCACTAAACTCCATAGAGGAATGTGCAATCTGTGAGATAAATCATGCAACAAGGTCATGTCCCTCCCTGCCATGCCTGAAAGCAATATTTCAAGGGACTGGGAAGGACATGGAAAAACTATACCTTATAGGGTCTAGAAGGTCATGGAAATATCGACCACCAATGGGAAATCAAGGTACGTACTCAGACCCATCTCAGTATTTCAATAATTCCAATATGAATCCTCAGTCCATGCCCTATCCTCCCATGTGGCCACAATATTAGTTTCCACAGTGGCAACAGTGGAACCCTCAAGCCGGTTCAAGCTCCCCATGGGCTCCAACTTGGCAAGGATCCCTTCCTGGGCAGTTTCCTCAATCGATGCCACAGCAGCAACTCCAACTACCCTCTAATGTGCCTCCGGGTAATCAACCTGCCCGTCCTCAGTTCCCAATCCAACCTGATCCGAATCCTAATAGCAAGGGAGCTCGTCAGGATGACATTCTTAACCTACCTTCATATAGCGTTTCCACTACAAAATTGTATGAATTGAATCTATGATTAGGATGGACAGTTAATGTCCAACCTCCTCCAGTTACAATTGAACAAATTGATAGTGAAGGTAAGGAATCAAAACCAATTAGTAAAGAGCCGAAACAAGCTGATAGAAACCAGTCACCTCCTATAAAACAACATCACTCTAAACCACCTTACCCAGAGAGACTAACTTTGAGTAAATCAAGCCCTCAAGATGAATTTGATTTATTAGGAGAATTGCAGAACTTGTTTGTTAAAATTCCCTTGTTACAAGCTATGAAGGATGTGCCAATATATGCAAAGACTCTTGGGGAATATTGTTCAAAGAAACCTGCAAAGAAATCCAAAGACCCCTTACCATTCATGTTATGGGAAAATTATCAGATTTCATGACGGGAAAGTCAATGCCTGAAAAGTATGGAGATCTGGGGAACCCAATTCTAACAGTACAAATTAATGGAGTACAGATTCCAAATGTGCTGCTAGATCTAGGTGTCTCCATCAACGTTATCACCACTGAAACCATGCATGCATTAGGTCTTCGTAACTTGAAACATACGCCTACAGTATTGAAATTGGCAGACTGATCCACAGTCAAGCCTGTAGGAAAGTTGGAAGATGTAACAATTTTAGTAGATTCATGGCACTATCCCATAAATTTCCTGGTGTTACAGACGCAATCTTTGGTGGGTGGTGATCCTTTGATCTTGGATAGACCATGGATGGCTACTACAGATGCTTACATTGGGTCCCGATCGAGGAACATGGTTATTTCCAATGGGCACAACCTTAAGAACTTAGTGTTATACCCACCTGCAGAACCAAACCCATCCATAAAACCAGTAGGAAACAAGAAAATTTTATCTAGGAAAGAGTCTGAAATAGAAAATGAGGAATTGAGGCTAGTTCTCACTGTTGGACAAGCTCTTCAGTTGAAAATAGAATTGGAAGATGATGTAATCATCTCTTTTATGGATGATCCTTGCTTCGTTTCCGAAACAAATCAATAATTCCTAGAATCTATCCTAAGCTGTGAGACTCGGGAAATAATTGAAATAACAGAAGGATCAGAGAAGCCACCTGTTGATGCACCCGATGAAAGTGTCCCAGTAGAACTAGAACCAGGGAAAACTCTGAATATTAATCCAACCCTGTCAGAATCCCATAAGAAGCAACTCATGGATGTCCTTCGGAAACACAAAGAGGTCTTCACCTGGGATTATATAGATATGAAAGGGATCCCTGCTAACTCATGTACCCATCATATATATATTAAGGAGGATTGTCATCCTATGAGACAACCTCAGAGAAGGATGAACCCCGCATTGAAAAATATTGTGAAAGAAGAACTTCAAAAATTACTAAACGCAGGTTTTATCTACCCCATCTCAGATAGCCAATGGGTCTCCCCATTAGTAATTTTCCCTAAGAAAAATGGTAAATGACGAATATGCGTGGATTATCGAGAATTAAATAAAGCAACACAGAAATATCATTTTCCTTTGCCATTTATTGATCAAGTTTTGGACACATTGGCTGGAAAAAAGTTTTTTTCTTTTCTAGATGGGTTTAGTGGGTATAATCAGATCCAGATAGCTCCTGAAGATCAGGATAAAAGAACTTTCACATGCCCCTGGGGAACATTCGCATACCGGGTCCTTCCTTTTGGCCTTTGTAATGCTCCTGCAACGTTCCAAAGGGCAATTTTGGGAATCTTCTCTTATTTGATAAATGACAGCGTTGAAATTTACATGGATGACTTTAATCCATATGGGAATTCATTTCTTGAAGGGATGAAAAATTTAAAATTTTTTCTCAAAAGGTGTATACAAGTGCGTGTCTCGTTGAGTACGGCAAAATGCCATATGATGATGGAAGAGGGTATTGTTCTGGGACATTTTCTCTCAGCTGAAGGAATCCGGATGGACCCAGCAAAGACAAAGGTAATTCAGCATTTCCCAACACCTAAAACACCCACACAGGTACGTAGCTTTATTGGTTGTGCTGGTTATTACAGGCATTTTATAGAAAATTTTGCTAAAGTAGCACACCCACTTTTTCAATTGCTAACAAAAGATTCAGATTTTGTGTGGACAAAGGACTGTGATGCAGCCTTTACGTGAATTAAGGAATTGGTCTGTAGCGCTCCAATCCTTAGAGGGCTAGACTAGGCATTACCCTTCCATATTCATACGGATGCTTCCCAAATAGCGGTTGGCGCAGTATTAGGACAACAAGAGGACAAAATGCCATACACAGTCTACTATGTTAGTAAGAATTTGTCTCTTGCTGAATTAAACTACACATTAACTGAGAAAGAGTTCCTTGCTGTCATTTACGCCATCAATAAATTCTAGCACTACATTACCGGGTATCCTACCTTTGTGCATACTGATAATGCAGCTATCGGGTATTTAATGAATAAACTTGTTACCCCTGGTTGTATCACAAGATGGATCTTGCTACTATAGAAATTCGATATTACTATAGTAGATAAACCAGGGAAGGACAATGTGGTTGTAGATTTCTTATCTAGGATAGAACATGAGGGTAAGGATACACCAATTGAAGATAATTTCCTAGATGAACATCTTTTTGCAGTATCTGCTAACACTCTGTGGTATGCAGACATTGCTAATTATCTTGCTTCGGGGAAGGTGCCTCATCATCTATCATATAAAGAGAAAAGGAAGATTATTCACCAGAGTACCCGATATTCATGGATGATAGGATATCTCTTTCATACAGGGGCTGACCAACAGATTCGGCGTTGTGTGGCAGAAGATAATTTCTATGAGATACTGAAGGCTGCACATGATGGACCTTGTGGAGGACACTTTGCAGATAAAATAACAGGTCACAAAGTGCTGCAAATGGGATATTACTCGCCCTCCATATTTCGTGATGCCCGGTGTTATCACTGAAATTTCGTCCGCACATGGCGACAAGAACTCAACATTGTCACACAGGAATGAAGTCATTCATGGCACTGAATTAATTTCACAACATTGCAAAAGGGTCAAAAACTATAGAAAGTAACCAAAAATTTAAGGGCGATTTACAGAATTTGGGTGCGCGCGCATATGCGCGGAACAAAAACGTACCATGCGCGCATACGCGCACAATGAGCGGTTGTTGGCGCAAAAACCCGCGCACCTGCTAAACGACGCATTTATTGAAATTGGTCGGCCTCCCAACCACTAATGGATCAGCTCCCAAGCCGATTTGACCCCAAATATGAGCTGAATCCGCATGGTAGGCTGGTCAAAGACCTAATTGAACCCTAAAGAGCCCCTTTTCACACCTCAAAGGAGTTACATAATCACCCAATGCCATGCTATAAAAATCCATGAAGAAACATCATTTTCTCAAGGAATTTCATGTAATGTTATGCTGCTTAGATTGTTTTAAGGACTCACTCCTTGACAATAACACATTAGCACCATTTCATTGAGCTATCCACCTCTTTCTTGAGTGGATGTGCTAGGAGTTCTTTCACCATCATTCTCGTTTTCTTATTGTAAGGAGAGAAAGTTTGTGAGGGCCTCAAGAGCCTTCCATTGGAGAAAGAAGGGACTCAAGTCCCCTTTCTTCATTGTGCTTTGGATTTCATCAATTGATCAGCCTAAAAACATTGGTGATATTGGTCTTTTTGTGTTTGTTATTTCTTTATCCATATGCTCATAGTTTTAGTTTGTTTTAATTTAATTCTTGCTTATAGTTTTGTTGTTCTTTTTCTAACTCTTTCCTCTACAGCTGTCATGCTCAGCAAGACCCAACTGGGCATGTAAGCACCCTTTATTTTCTCACCAAGTGATGAATTGGATGCAAACAGATTGGCGACCATACTGGGGAGAAGGTATCAATTCTCCCTGATTTGGGCTTATTTTGCTTTCCTTTTGATTTCATTAACTTGCAGGTTCACAAACTGGCCTCTGCCGATCTGCTAACCAGTCAATTCACAAGAGATTTGAGAGAAATCCATCCAGATTTTTCTTCTCAGTTGTTTGTCATAGGCACACAGGTATTCCACCCCACAAGCGTGCATCGTGCGTGCATGCGCCTGTACCACAGTTTCTTTCTGCGCGCATGCTCTTTCTCTTTCAATCCTGTCAGCACGCAAGCGCCATATGCGCCTCTATCCACACTAGGGGCCGCACATCTAAATTAAAATTTACATTGTAAGGTCTTGGATGTGGGGAAAATCATTTTCCTTCTTAAGAATGATGATATGCATGCTCTAAATACTGCACCACTTAGACCCCTCAACTTATAAAGGGGATAGTCAAACAAACATAGGCACTTAGGTGG
>ML790135.1:39374-51192 GCA_009831015.1 Picea engelmannii | reverse complement strand
TTCAAACAGACCTCAGCCACCCACATCGCTGACCACATTCATGAGTGGCGTAGGCGACGTAGTTTGTGTAAAGCAGAAACCACCAAGCAACAATGCCTTGACTGGTTTCTTAGATCACTTGTCGCTCTCCTTGGAAAGGATGTCTCTTCTACCTTCCCTCAATCCGAAGAGGAAGCCATCAGTAAAGCCCAACAGTATGATCTCATTTACGCATAGTCAGGGTACTTATACACAGTACTTCCTGATATTCCAAAACCTGTGCCATTTGGTCAAGACAAACCTGGGATGTCTCACTCAGCAGACGGACTAATAGGTGCCACCACACACCATGGTCCACAACCCCAACCACCACCGATCTATGGGACACCTCAATACCCACCGGCATATGGGGGCACTTCTTATTACCCCCCACCCCCTTATCAACAGCCATACCCTGTTGCTATACCTCCACCCATTAATGGACCACCACCGACACCTCCCATACATCCACCTCTTCCAACCACCAGTGCCCCCCCTCCACATCAGCGTATAGTACTAGTGAAAGTGCCACGCCTTCCTATGTATCTTATGGAGCGGTACCACCACAGAATCCCTACTTTCCCTTTCCTGGTCCTCCACAACCCATGGTTCCCCCACATCCTCATGCACGGGTAAACTTTGTTCAACCCTCTGCTGCTCAACAATACCAAAATTTTGAATAGTTGAACACAGCCAATCCAACTCATCCCTCGAACAATGCCAAGAAGAAAGGATGGAACAGGAATAACAACAATCCTGGTCAAGGTGGGAATCAACCCCCACAGCATCAACCCACTGGGGGCAACCAGAACCAAGGGAACCAAAATCCCCAAGGGGGCAATAATAACAGACGCCAAGGGTGGAATAACATTAAAACCATCTTCCCTTGTGCCCTTTGTGGCAAGTTCAGTCATTACACTCACCATTACCCCCAGATCGCTGATTTCAAACGGTTGAAAGACTCTGGGAGCCTTCCCCCTTCTCCTGCGCAACCTGCCCCGCAGCAGGCACAACAACAATACGCGCAACAACCCCCTCCTGCCGCACTACAAAATCCTATCCCCCATCAAGGTGTAATAAACACCCAACAGGACACGCAGCATCCGCCACCTCAGGTAGGCCAATACCACAACCCCAACAATCCAGCAGATCGAACGATTCTCCTCACCAATGAGGAAGAAATTCTTCTGCAGACACGCAATAGTCAGTATCCTACAATAGCTAAGTCTACTCCCATCTCTCCAGAGACAAATCCTACACCAACAGGACCCCCGTTGGTAATCCCTTGCCCTTCTGTCGAACCACCATTACGCATCCCTCACATCCCCTTGCGCAGGAATGTTCACAACCCACAGGCTAGGGCAGCTCATAACTATAGCTTGGTAGACAACTTAGCACAATCCCCGGCTGCCATGTCAGTTTTGGAAGTCCTCCAGACTTGTCCAACTCAGCAGAAATCACTACTTTCCGCCTTGGGGGTAGTTGACCCCGCCGATAATCGACTCATCACCTTTGACCTCGATAGCTGCGAACCGCGTCTTCCCGCCGCGGTTGTTATTCAAATACCAGTAAAAATACGGAACATCACCGTCCATCGGTGTATCATCGATGAGGGGGCATCTACATGCATCATGTCCAAAACAGTATGGCAGAAACTCGGTTCCCCGTAACTCATACCCTCCGCCATCACATTACGAGCTTATGATGGACGACCATCCTCTCCTGAAGGGCTCTTCCAAAATGTCCTAGTGGCACTCAGGGGAAAAACTATTCTCATTGACATCGAAGTTATTGACGCTTAGCTCGATTACAATATCTTGTTCGGACGTAGCTACATGTATGCTATGAAGGCAGTGGCATCTTCCGTCTTTCGGACAATCATGTTCCCCCACAATGGGAAGATTGTGACCATTGACCAGGTTTCGCATTACGAACCTAACCCATCTACCAATTTCGATAACATTCTTCCTCTCATTCACACCAACAAAGACGCATATCCACTCGTCGAAATAGGTCCTGGTATTTTCAAAGATCCATCCTTGTTAGGGACGTACCATGGAGAACCACCACTCCTTCCCCCTAATCAAGTATGTGTCATATCCTCTAACGGAACTCACACGGAGGATGATCATCCTCCTCAGGAGGCTTCAGTCATCCCTGACATCTCAACAGTCGCAGAACCACTCCCACAGGAGCCTCCTGTGCAATCGTCGACCCCTCCGATCCACGAATCCACATCCCCTCAAGGGCATAATCCCATTTGGGAAACAGTCCCCCAACCCCTCACTCAAATTCCCTTCTTTTACCCCCCGCCTGGTATCGAAGCTTTCCAGGTAGCCGCAATGCTCACACTACCTAATATGGTGTTAGCAATCCCAGTGTGGTATTTACATCCACCTGAGATGGTCCCTTGCCCATCCC
Organism: Picea engelmannii; assembly: GCA_009831015.1. NCBI lineage: Eukaryota > Viridiplantae > Streptophyta > Pinopsida > Pinales > Pinaceae > Picea > Picea engelmannii. The sequence goes on along the minus strand of ML790135.1, from coordinate 48,753 downwards.
TTCCCCCACAGGAAGGCCTCCCCATGACGATTCCCGTCCTTACACCCACCACCCCCATAGTCCCTCCCCCCCCTGCTACAGCTGGGGGCAGGAGAAAAAAGAAGGAGCCCACAACTCCACTTCCTCCATGCATCCCACCACCTTGCGCACTCTTTGAGAAAGAGGGTCACCAAACCAACAACTGCCCATCACTACCGGAATTACGGAATTTGATTCCACTCAATCCAACTCCCACAACACCCGCCACTACTGCTAGTCCCACCACTACCAACCAACCTTCCAGTAGTAAAGGGTTGAGGACTAAATTCGCATGTGCTATCTGTTCCGAGTATGGCCACTACACCCATCATTGCCCAACACTGCCACGTTTTCGGCAGACATTAGCTGCTTTACGCCAGAACTTTCAGAATGACCCACGCCCTGCTACGTCCTCTTCATCAACTATCACTGACATCCGCTATGTCACAACTTCAGTCAATGAATGTCTAAGATGCCCTTTTTCTCTCTGCAATTCATTGGCTCATTTTACATACCAGTGTCCTATGATCCTCGCATATAGGAAACGTCAATTGGCTCTGCGTCACCAACCCGCAGAGGCGATAATTGAACTTACCTCACCACTCGAGGATCTTCATGTCATTTCTCCCGAACTCGAGGCACTCCCAACGCCTCCTTGGTTCTTAGATGATGTATCTGAGGATTTACCTCGTAACCCATGCAACTCTCCTATTCATTCCCCTACAGGAACTCTTCACCCAACCACCACAGGTACCCCTCAGTACTTCAACATATGGTTTATGTCGAGTGAACCCTCACCACTTCCTAGCATTACCCCCTCTGTTTCATCAGCAGGGGGCAATCACACTGTCACTGAGATCACTCCTCACGATCCATTATATTCCCGTCATTTCCTATGCAACGAAGAAATACTGGAAGAACTACAACACCCAGATTCTCCCTGGGACGCACTACATCATCATGCACTCTTCCTTCCATAGGACGCCCTCATGCCTCCTAGCCAAAATCCCATTTACGCGGTCGAAACCAAAGATTTTATCCCATCTGGGCCTATCGATTGGTTCAACAATCCCATTCCTGCCCCTGACGCTTTTGAAGAAGGTAATTTAACCAACATTTCCCCCACCATCAAAATCGACATTTCCATTAAACAGGGCATTGTCGAAGAAATCATCATTGGAGCCGATTGCACTCCTCAGGAAATCGCCGCTTATAAAGCCCTCTCCCAAGAATATCGGGATATCTTCACCTGGTCATACAAAGAAATGCCTAGCCTTGACCCCTCTATCGTCGAACATTGCATCGACACCTGGCCTGACATCACACCAGTTCACCAGAAACAACGACCGCTACACCCATCTAAGGCCGCGGCTATCAAAGCCGAAATTGACAAATTACGTACGGCCATATTTATTTACCCCATTGCTTATACTTCATGGGTTTCCAACCCTGTACCCATCGACAAAAAATAGGGCTCTATTCGCGTCTGCACCAATTTTCGCGATCTCAATAATGCATGTCCAAAAGACAACTTTCCAACGCCTTTCATCGATCAAATTATCGACGACTGCACCGACCACGAGGCTCTCTCCTTTATGGACGGATTTTCTGGCTATAACCAAATTCAAATCCACCTAGCCGATCAGTACAAAACCGCATTCATTACCCCGTGGGGTACTTTTGCAGATCGTGTCATGCCTTTCGGCTTAAAAAATGCTGGCGCAACTTTCCAGCGGGCCATGACATACATCTTTCACGATTTGGCTGCAATCATCCTCGCCTACTTGGATGACCTCACCGCTCGATCTAAGAAACGCACCCAACATCTCGATGATTTACGGATCATCTTTCAACGGTGTCGTCAGTACAACATCCGCTTGAACCCTCTCAAGTGTGTGTTCTGCGTCACCGCAGGGCGCCTCCTCGGTTTCATTGTTTCACAAAGCGGTATCACCGTGGACCCCCTCAAAGTCAAAGCCATCACCGAAATTCCACCTCCTCGGAATTTACGACAACTTCAGAGTCTACAGAGCAAAGCCAACTTTCTTAGATGCTTTGTTCCTGATTATGCTATACGTGCACATGGTTTCCTTCACTTACTATGTCACGACATCCCTTTTTATTGGGACGACTATGCCCAACAGTCATTTGACGATCTTAAAGTAGTGCTTTCCAATGCATATTTGATTAGTGCACCTGACTACAATCGCGACTACATCCTCTACGTATCAGCATCAGCTGTATCAGTAGCCGACGTCCTCATCCAGCTCGGAGATGACAATCGTGAACACGTCATTTACTACGTTAGTAAGAACCTCTTAGGGCCACCCTTTAAGTATAAACATGAAGAGAAACTTGCTCTTGCAGTTGTCCTCACAGTCCAGAAACTGCGCCATTACATTCTACTTCGCACCACCAAAGTCGTAGCAGATTCTAACCCTATGCAATATTTTCTCAGTCGTCGACAAGTTAATGACAAATTTTCTCAATGGATAGTTATCCTTTCGGAGTACGACCTCGAGTTCTCAACACCTAAGAGTAAGAAGGCCCTCATTCTAGCCGAACTTGTCACGACCCTCCCCTCTGACACACCCAGTGCCCCTGTCAATACCGACTTTCCTGACGAACATCTCTTTTACATCGCTTCAGATGATCCTTGGTATGGCGACCTTCTCGTCTACCTACGAACTCAAAATTTCGGTAACCACCTATCACGAGATGATCGTCGGCGCATTCGCCATCAGGTCCCCCACTATCTCCTCATCGGCGACATCCTATATCGGCAGGGCGTCGACACCATTCTTCGCCGCTGCCTGACTATTGACGGGGCTGACAGAGTCCTAAATGACTGCCACAGCGGTGCATGTGGGGGCCATCTTTCGGGTATATCCACTGCTCAAAAGATTATCCGGGCCGGTTACTTTTGGCCTACCCTGTTTCATGATTGCATTCATGCCGTGAAACGATGTGAGCAATGTCAGCTCTATGCCAAAAAAGCCCGTGCTCCCCCCGCTCTTCTTCACCCTGTCATTACTGCAGACCCCTTTTGTAAACGGGGCATTGAATTTATGACTTGTAATCCCCCCTCCAGCAATGGTCACAAATACATTGTTGTCGCCGTCGATTACTTCACCAAATGGGCTGAAGCTATGCCCACCTTCAACAACACCGCTGACACTGCAATGCGTTTTTTCTTCAACCACGTCATATCTTGGTTCAGAGTGCCACTCCAACTCATTTCCGATCATGGGAAACATTTTGAGAATGAGATCTTCATCGAAATCTCTTCTTAGTTAGGCTTCTCTCACGCGTTTGCCTCACCATATTACCCTCAGTCAAACAGATAGGTCGAGGCAGTAAACAAAGTCCTCAAGACCATGTTACAACGCACGGTTAATAAACACAAAACAAATTGGCATCATATGTTATTTTCCATGCTATGGGCTTATCGAACGACAGTAAAGACCGCTACAGGTTTCACGCCATTTCATTTAGTCCATGGGGTCGAGGCAACTCTTCCCATCGAGTGCGAAATTCCCACCCTATGCACTGCAATTGAGCTTTTACCTGACACTGCTCCAATGGAGCAGCGCTTGCTGAACTTGGAGTCTCTGGATGAGGATCTTCGATCCTCATTATAGAACAACAAGGTAGCTAAAAAACGATCCAAGGCTACCTTTGATCTCCATGTCAACCTTCGATCATTTCGCGAAGGCGACCTAGTCCTAGCCTATGATATCGCCCATGATACCTTTGGCCACGACAAATTCGAATCACTTTGGCATGGCCCTTACATCATCCAACATTGCCTCACCAAAGGTGCATACATCCTGGCCTCCCCCGAAGGCCTCTCGCTCAAAGAACCCGTCAATGGGTTATACCTCAAGAAATTTTATGCTTAAAACGTAGTCATGCTACTTTAGGTTACTTTCTTGTTTAGTATTTTTTAATCTTTTTCTTCTTCCCTCGCATCTAAAATATCCTTTGTGCTATTTGACAGATGACTCCTCCACAAGCTTACCACATTGGTTACACCGACGGTGCCAGCCGTTGGACACAAAATCTCGCTTCGGTTGCTTGGGCTCTCTACACCCCCTCACATGAAATGCTACATTCCAGTGGCATATGTTTGGGACCAACAACCAAGCCGAATACACTGCTGTCATTGGCCTCCTGACCGACGCCTAGCATCATCATATTCGTTACCTTAGCATTTTTCTCGACTCTCAACTAGTCGTTCTCCAACTCAACAATGTTTACCGTGTACGCGATCCGTGCCTCTTTCGCAAACACCTGCAGGTTAGACTGTTATCTCGACATTTTGATTCCATTACATTTACACATATTCCACGACAATTGAATCAAACAGCAGATGAAATACTAACATGGTGTTAGATTGGCATATATCACATCAAGCTACACATACATAAACATCTCATACATCCTGTCACAGCATATAGATAGAATAGACATCATCATCATTAACAAAAAACACATGTATACAACATCAGGATCTCAAAAAAAATATGTATACTCATATATATATATATCATCCCATCAGGCCATCTGAATGTTTTCATACAAAAATGCATCTGCCCGCAGGCCAGTGCCACACCTCGGTACAAAAATCGGCTCACCAGCCTATAGACAATCAAAAAGTATACATCATACATCAGGGTGCCTCTATCACACCCCCACCTGCTCCTCCCTCAGGAGGAGGTGGTGGCCCACCACCACCTGCCCCAGGCAGTGGTGGTGGAACACCCGCAGGACCCTCCTGCCCCGGCGACAGGCATCCACTAGTCATCGCGGCGAGCACAGCTGCTCGTCGCACTATACCCCGCCATGGTGGCGTTACTCCTATACACTGCTCCAGGAGCCCCTCATCCTGGATGCGTATCCACATGCCCTCAAGCACGTCCTGCAACACCGTCTCCAGACGACGGTGTATGTCATCAAAATCAACTCCGGCCGCCGCCGGAGGAGCATGTGATGGCCCCACACTAGGGTCATCGAACCGGTGCCTCCTCGCTGCCCTCTTGGGCTCTGGTGGTGGCCCTGCGGCCTCATCTCACCGACGTCTCTCTCCACATGACAGCCTCCCTAGCTCTCGCTACACCGGCACTCTCTGCAACTCCACCTCGCGCCCGCGAGGTGCCACATCTGCACATACACCAAACAACAAACAACAGATCGTATCAGTATCTATAATCATACATATGGACTGATATCTCAAAACATAACATAAATGAAAAACATACACAAACTCAACATACCTCGATGATTAAAAACATCCCCAGGAGGCAGCACCATGTCTGGGTCCCCCCGGAAGTCCACCCCAGCATAGGGGTACCGAAGTATGACCTACGACATCTGCCGCCATATCTACGCCGCCTGCGCCGTAAAATAGTGGCCACCTTCGCCACCACCGTGGTGAACCAAAACTGCAGACCATCGCCTCAATCGCGGCTCTCGTGCCCCAGGCGCCTCTAGAAGAACCTGCGGGTGTAGCATCGACACCCTCTCCAAAAACCAGGCTACCAAGATCGAGCCGAACGTGAACTCTCCTGTACCTGTGGATCGACATCGATCCAACTGCGTGATCATCCGCACATGTAGCGTCAACCCCCATGCAAACCGCTCACAGCCCACCACCACCCTCTCCAGCACCAGCATCTGGCCACCACTAATCTGTTGGGTCGCAAGTGACCCATACACGCGCACAATCATCGCCGCTATGCAACGATGTGCCAGGGAATCTATACTACTAACACTCACTACAGTCCCAGACATGTAGTTCTCGCCTGAGCAATACCGCTCGACGATCGTAGCCAGGTGTGTATCCCTCGGCAGCACGGGCTCTACCGGCAGCAGCATTCCCTGGAAGGGGAGCCCAGTCAAAAAATATACATCCTCCACCGTAGTGAAGGGGATCTGCTCTCCTCGCACGAGGAAGCAGTGCAGCTTTGGACTCCACATCTGGAGCAGGAACTGTAATAAGTACTCCTGTGCCCGTATCAACGGGCACTCAAAGAACTTTAGAAACCCACAGGTTGCCAAAGTCGCACGAACCTCAGGCCCCACATTGGCCACAGCATCTTGTAACTGGGACCAGTCTCGTTCTCGCCACCGCACCGCCATAGTCACTGCTCGTCACCTACACACAACATAGAGTCTTATATCAGCTCAGCTACATAGCAACAACATTAAACCGACTCGTTTTTTTTTTACCCTTAAAACCTTGCCTCAAAGACGCAGTTTTTTCATCCACAGGCACGCACATGTGCGCGCCTGTTCACTATACAGGCACACACATATGCGCGCTTGTTCACTATACAGGCGCGCACATATGCACGCCTGTTCACTATACAGGCGCGCACATATGCGTGCCTGTTCACTATACAGGCGCGCACATATGTGCGCCTGTTCATTGCACAAGCGTGCTCCTGAGCGCACCTGTCCATCATACAGCCATGCTCAAGAGCACGCCTGTCCAACTCACAGGCGTGCATTGGTGCGTGACTGTTCACCTCATAGGCGCACCCCTAGGGCGCACCTTAAATTCTCTCTCTCGTGCACACATGCGTGTATACTCGATGGACAGGCGCGCACGTATGCGCGCCTTCCATCGAATCGCCTGCGCATGTGGGACCACCCCCCAGACAAATTCCCCTAATTACCCCTGTACGCCCCTCTGTACCTACCCTACCCCAAAATTAGAAACCTATTTCTATGCAGGACGATCAGACCACTAACCTGAAACTCACAGAACGTCGATCGGCCGCCTCGTCCTCCTTGAATCACCAAATCTCCTCTGAAATCTGCTCGTCTAGTCACTGTAGCAGCAGGTACAACTGAGGTGGCAATGTGGGCCCTACAGCTATATATAGCCCTTTTGCCAAACTTCCACTCACCATTCCGGGAGCCCAAGGCGTCCATTTTTCAAACCATCTCCAGCCACGGGATCAGCGTCCCGCCACCTACATCACAACTGTCCCTGGGTCACCTTTCATCCTGAGCCCCCGGGGCACCCTTTTTTCATATCATGGTCAGGTACGCACGTGTATTGTCACATTTATCTAATACATGCTCATATCTTTGATTCTCTTCAGATATTGTTCACTTTGGGTATTTGGTTGTTCTGTGTGTAGGTACGTGATCATCATCTCTCAACATCATTCCTTCAGGTATATACTCAACACTGGCATGTAGTCTCCCCCGCTATATTGCATTTACATTCCCAGTCACACCCTCTGATATTGGCCTTTAGGATACCCATTCCCGGCTCTACAGTACTCACACCTCCATTTGCATCTTCGGTACTGTTACCCAGTAGCTTTCTTACCCACATGAGTTGTCCCACTCATAGCACCTTTTGGCACTTTTGACACTCATGTTGTTCTTCATTACCCTTTAGGGATGGGAGTCCCGATAGTCTTTCATCCTGTTGTGAATCAACCACATACTTCTCCTCATTTTGCTAGCTTTCCATATGGACTCCCAGATCATCGCTTTATGGTTCTATCATTTTTACCTGCACCTCCGCAAGATCATGAACCCTCCATTTCATCCACCATAAGTTTGCCCATCTACAAACCTATCTTCATTTCACCTACCTCATACAGAAACTCACCAATGGGGCCCCCACCCTCCATCAGTTTTCCAAGAAATTTCTGCCCTCCCTGGGGCACTCATTTCACACTGGGGCACCCATTTCTGTATTTGTACACTTTTTCCCAAATTATTCATTATTTATTGTACAAAAGCCTTTATTTCCAGTTATTTTCTTTTGTCGTCACTGTTGGCGACCTGCTTTCTTTTTTGGCCACGCGCAACCCATGTCACCCTTGGTTGGAGCATTACTTCTCATCTTCCCTTGCCGGCATCGTCCATATCTTCAGAGTACTACCCAGGTCACTTACCTTTACCCTCTGCATTTGTTCACCTTGTCCCGCCTCTGGCACAACTTATCACTGGTCTTGTCGTCCCCCTGACACTAGATCTTGTCACACGGTTGCGGCCACTCATTATATCGTACACCCTCCAACCAAGGGCAGTCTTGAGTCTTCCCACTTCTTGACTTCATCCATGTACCTCTGCCACTTCCTCACCTTAGTAGATTCCACGAAACCCTTTGCTTCTGGGAGTCGCGTCCTCCTTTTGTCGACATCGGCACAATTTTCCAAAAGGGCGACAGTATCTTGATTCTCATTTTCCATTCCATGAGAGATCTCGGATGGCACAGGGGGAAACACCATTGCTCCCTGATGTCATTGGCCCCCATAACATTCGATGCCAACACTTTCTCATGTTGCGGTGGGTCTTACTTGGCGACTATTGCAGTTATTATTTTCATTTGCCGAAGACCTCTGAACTTGGTAGGGCCATCAATGCCCGCATCATCGTCGCTGCTTATTACCGCGATCATTGCCTATTGTTCAGAGTATGTTCCTTTGCAGAATTGTCTTCTGCCTTTATCATTACCGCCCCCGAGGGCGCTGCAGTTGTCTACACCAACACTTCAGTCATTTTTTCAGAGTTACATCACATGAGCATGGGGCATGCCCGCCTCGTTTGTACACAGTTGTATATTGTTACGCACCTTATGGAAGGTTGGGTTCTACCGGTTCTTTTCTTCTCCAAAGGATTGCTCTACACGGTCCCACTATTGCTCTCTCTTACAACAACATTCTTAGTAGAAGAAACATTGATGGATTTCGGCTATACGTTTTCTCCTAACCTCATCCATCAGGGGGCATCTGTTATCACTGAAATTTCATCCGCACATGGCGACAAGAACTCAGCATCGTCACACAGGAATGAAGTCATTCATGGCACTGAATTAATTTCACAGCATTGCAAAAGGGTCAAAAACTATACAAAGTAACCAAAAATTGAAGGGCGCTTTACAGAATTTGGGTGCGCGCGCATATGCGCGGAACAGAAACGTACCATGCGCGCATACGCGCACGATGCGCAGCTGTTGGCGCAAAAACCCGTGCACTTGCTAAACGGCGCATTTATTGAAATTGGTCGGCCTCCCAACCACTAATGGATCAGCTCCCAAGCCAATTTGACCCCAAATCTGAGCTGAATCTGCATGGTAGGCTGGTCAAAGACCTAATTGAGCCCTAAAGAGCCCCTTTTCACACCTCAAAGGAGTTACATAATCACCCAATGCCATGCTATAAAAAGCCATGAAGAAACATCATTTTATCAAGGAATTTCATGTAATGTTATGCTGCTTAGATTGTTTTAAGGACTCACTCCTTGACAATAACACATTAGCACCATTTCATTGAGCTATCCACCTCTTTCTTGAGTGGATGTGCTAGGAGTTCTTTCACCATCATTCTCATTT
>ML790135.1:11405-30160 GCA_009831015.1 Picea engelmannii | reverse complement strand
AATCATAACTCTATTCACTCCAGTCAAACCTGTGTAGTACATAAAATAGTCAATATAATTGAGAGTCTTCATTAAATGGTGCATGAAGGTGAGAGATGAAGTCTGATCTCATTTCCTGTAACAACTCACTTCAAACTTGTGTTGGCATAGGGGAAGACCCAGGGTTCAACCCTACAACAACACACCAACAAAACCCTAACTACCGACCCTTTCAACAACACCTGCAAAGCAGATGAAGTCTCACTCGAGGTAGAGGTAGGCATGGTTGCAGGACTCAGATGTCTGCAACCTTAGCTGGGACACAAATCTGTGATTGTAATACTCAACAGAGCACTTAGCATCAACAGTTCATCAATACCTCCACGAGAAACTTGTAAAGATAAACTTGGATAAGAACTTGTTGAATTAACTAGGTTAGTATTATACATAATGGTGTCACCACTTTTCAATGGATATTTTAATTAGCAATCACTTTTTCAAAATGATGAGGTAATAAGACAAGTGCACCCATTATCATATTGAGGTAACGTGGAAATATCTTCTTAAAGGATGGAAAGGATGATTCATTTAGGGGTGAGTGTAGAAATGTAGGAGGAAGATATACATGAGAGTAAAGAACAATTCAAAACAAGACTTAAATGATCCTTGATAAAAAGAACATGAAAATATTAGCCCATACCTCCAATTACCTAAATCAAAAATGATGTTAAGGACAAGACAAAGATCATATCACCTTGATATCAGTATCAGATGAGTAATGGAGCAGGTTTCTGAAACTAGAATTTGTAGGCTTCACCTTGTGGTTGGCATGCTCTGGTGATAACTCAATGGTTGCTTCAAGAGCACTGTCTGATCGTTCCCCTAGACCATAATTTTTATTCTGTATTTTAGATTTCAGAATTGAGATAGGACTTATTTTCTGAGATTGGGTGGCTTTCTTATTTACCCCCTGATGCCGTCCTTTTGTCTTTCTTTGCCTTTTTTTTTTCTTGATCCCTCTCTGTGTATTCCTGCTTCCTGTTCCTCTACAGATTTAGACATTCCTTCCTGATGAAAATACTGTTGGAGTAGTTTCTTCCAACTACCACCTTCTGTCCTTAAGGCATGGACAACCAAAATGTTTATCAAGCCATGGTGATGATGGCTAGTTTCAGGTTTCTTGGAAGCTGATTTCACTCCTCTCGCCATCTTATTTAAACTTATCCATAGGAATTGAGGAAAATAAATTTGTGTCCCTCCTTCATTATGGCCTTTAAAATTTTCCAAAAATGGCACCCAACCGACCTGTTCATATTTTTCCCTGCAAGCTCGATATTTTGTTATTTCCCTGTATAATCAAAATATGGGCTCATCCCTGTCGACCCCAATGATAGCTTAAAATGATTATTTAGGGTGTATGAGGCATGAATAGAGGATCGAGGGTTGAGTACCGGATCGACGTAGACCTTGATGAAGTACCAGATCAATGCAGATCATGATGGAGTATCGGAAGGGGATAAATATGAAAAAGATACCTAGGCACATGATGACAGTGTGACTACAGGTAGTGTGACAGTAAAATGGTAAATAACGCTCATATGGATGGAAGATCCATCCAGAGGAGTGTTTATAAATGTATATTTGGTTTACAACGATAAAATATATGGTAATGATGACACAATAAGATAGGTTGAATCCATTAACAACTTACAGACTCATAGGAGAGTTGGCATCATACCATATTCAAGGGATGTGGCTCGAGTCATTCATATGGCATGACAGTGAATCATGGGATTATGAGGTTTCTACCAGATAAATAGAAAGGCATGATTTTGATCATGTGAGAGACACAATGACCTTGTACTCTCAACATTTCAAGAAATAGGGACATTTTATTTATACATAAATGTAGGAGAGGATTTTACAAAAGTTCGTGGTAGGGGGTGTGTCATGATTTGAGAGTAACCATATGTTTAATGCATAATCAGTCTAATTTCTTTAATAAAATGAAAAAATGTTGAATATGTATGTCCAAGTACTAAAATCGAGCAGCAACTTGAAAATATGATTAGAGCTACCAATCACCTTATTACCAGTACCGGATCACCTAGTGGTAGTGCTTCTGAAACTTTTGTAGGTTGCACCTTGTAGAAGTAGCTGGTGTTTATGGTGCTCTGGAAGAGGACCTGTGATCTGATTCAACTGAAAAACCATGTAGATGGAGCAAATACCAGCACTAGATGTAGGAACTCTAGGTTTGCATTGGAATAATGCAAAAGAATTTGGTGACAGGCTCCAAGATCTGTGAGAAGAGGGTACTCTTTAATTGGATGACCATATGTTAAGATTTAGAACCCTCCTCTTTTGGAACCAATCTGATCACTATTCTTGTTGGCACTTCCTTTTTATTACAAAAATAATAATCCTAGCTACTATTGTCTCATCAACCACTCTTCCATGCTTGAGTTTTTGCATGGCCTCATGCAAACAATGTGAGATGCTTAAAAAAACGTTGCTTAGAGGGTTTTCAACATCTGCTAAAAACAAACCAATAACACTAATTAAAACTAGATTCTTATTCATACTTATAAACATAAACTTTAGGGAAAATGTCAAAAGTTGAATTATTAGCTATGAATAAAATAGTTTGGAATTAGCATTCAGTTTCAACTTCTATTAAAAAGATCACTGAAATGATCATCCTTTTGAAATAGTGGTCTTAAAATAGATAGGTAATGATAAAGCATGAATGCATCATTTTCAACAACTTAAGGAAAAAGAAGAAATTTGAAGAAATAGGTCGTGAAACACTCCCTTAAGTGTTATCTTCCATTGACAAGGATGCCTTCTCCACTTTTGAAACCCTTCCAGTATTATGTATGCATTTGGAGGATGAAGAGATTCCCTTCTCATAAGATTCCAAACAAAATTATCATAACTTTTAGAAAGAAATTTACTATAGGAATGAAAGATCTTAAGCCGACTTCTTATTAGATTTTGACATTCCCATTTATGAAAAGTATGAAAGATAGGTTGCATTGCAACATTTATTTATTTATTTACTATCTTACTCTAATTGAACAAAATAAAATTTCTTTCAAGTATAGTAATACTTCCAGTGAAGCCATGTGCGTAACAGGGTTAGAAATATATCAATACTCGGGTTTAAAAGATAAATTTTAATGCATACTGGAGTATGAAGGACTAGCTTCTTTGATGATGATATCAAACAATAGTTAAAAGTAAAAGAGTAGTGTGACCTGACAACTAATTGAAACCATCTTTCAATAGGATCAAGATATTCTCATTTTCCTTCTTTGTTTAGGTCACACAACATGTCCTCCTTTTCCATGCCACGTAGAGTATTTTCTTCAAGATGATTGGTCTCTGAGGTACATACAGGATCTGCTAAGAGGCATGCTAAGAAATCCTCAATGTTAGGTTCCAATGGTTGCTCTTCATCGCATTCTATCCATTATTCTTGAGTCTCCTCAACAAATTGATAATAGGAACCCGAAGGGAATTCTAAATCTTCTTTTGGAGAGACAACTACATTTTTGGCTATTGTCAAGATATGCTCTTCCCAAGAGGTGGATATCCCAGTTGCTGCTAAAATGAAAGAATGTTCTTGGAGGAGCATTCTTCAAGCTCTTGATCATCCTTCAATTACTCTAGCTGGTTGATGATCCATGTCTCACAACACAACTTAGTACTCGAGGGTTCGTACAACACCCCAAAAATGATTTATCATCAAAGATATGAATTTTAAAACTATTTGCAAAAATATAACACATAAAACTTGTACTCCTTGTGTTACTGGTAGCTTGCTATCACCCGGTTATCTGTTTGCACAAGTTAGCTCATCATAAATAAAACTAAATTTGCATAAATAAAAACACACTTGCATCAAAATAAGAGAGGACAACCTAAATTTGGAGCAACCCCACCAAAGTGGATGTGTGGGCTCTTCCCACATGTCTTACCATCTTATTTCCGCCCTTAGGTCATCCATAAAACCAATCCAAAACCATTAAAGCAATCTAATCCAAATACTACCTATTACCATTTACAAATCCCCGGCAACGATGCCAAAATGTTGGTGCAATTATTTGCATAATATATTACCAAACGTAAATGATCAGCCGAGATTCGTAATCAGTAGAGTTGATGCACTATATGTGTCAATAACAGATAGGATCCTATGTCTGGTGAGTATATCTCAATCAAGAAACAATTAATAATATAACACTATGTTTTAGAATATCCAAATGCTTCACACAACTTCAAACTTAGAAGAGAAAAATGATAACAAAACTTCTCAAGAAAACAGTGAATAAAAAGGTTCTTTCTTAGGTGAAAAGTTTGTTCATTAGGGGCTCATGAAATGAAGAGATGAACTTAGATCTTGTTCCTTGTGGCAACTAAAAACAGTAATAAACAATTCACTCTTAGACAAAAAGAAATCATAACTCTATTCACTCCAATCAAACCTGTGTAGTACATAAAATAGTCAATATAATTGAGAGGCTTCATTAAATGGTGCATGAAGGTGAGATGAAGTCTGATCTCATTTCCTGTAACAACTCACTTCAAACTTGTGTTGGCACAGGGGCAGACCCAGGGTTCAACCCTAAAACAATGCACCAACAAAACACTAACTACCGACCCTTTTGGCAAGACCTGCGAAGTAGATGAAGTCTCACCCGAGGTAGAGATAGGGGTGGTTGCAGGACTCAGATGTCTGCAACCTTAGCTGGGACACAGATCTGTGATTGTAATACTGAACATAGCACTTAGCATTAACAATTCATCAATACCTCCAAGTGAAACTTGTAAAGATAAACTTGGATAAGAACTTGTAGAATCAACTAGGTTAGTATTTTACATAATAGTGTCACCACTTTTCAATGGATATTTCAATTAGCAATCACTTTTTCAAAATGATGAGGTAATAAGACAAGTGCACCCATTATCATATCGAGATAAATTTGGAAATATCTTCTTAAAGGATGGAAAGGATGAATCATTTAGGGGTGAGTGTAGAAATGTAGGAGGAAGATGTACATGAGAGTAAAGAACAATTCAAAACAAGACTTAAATGATCCTTGATAAAAAGAACATGAAAATATTAGCCCATACCTCCAATTACCTAAAGCGAAAACAATTTTAAGGACAGGAGAAAGATCATATCACTTTGATATCAGTATCAGATGAGTAATGGAGCAGGTTTCTGAAACTAGAATTTGTAGGCTTCTCCTTGTGGTTGGCATGCTATGGTGATAACTCAATGGTTGCTTCAAGAGCATTGTCTGATAGTTCCCCTAGCCCATAGTTTTTATTCTGTAATTTAGCTTTCATAATCGAGATAGGACTTATTTTTTGAGATTGGGTGGCTTTCTTATTTACCCCCTGATGCCTTCCTTTTGTTTTTCTTTGCCTCTTTTTTTTCTTGATCCCTCACTGTGTATTCCTTCTTCCTGATCCTCTACATATTTAGACATTCCTTCCTGACCAAAATTCTATTGGAGTAGTTGCTTCCAACTACCACCTTGTCTTCTTAAGGCATGGACAACCAAAAGTTTTAGTAAGCCATGGTGATGACGACTAGTTTCAGGTTTCTTGGAAGCTGATTTCACTCCTCTCACCATCTTATTAAAACTTATCCATAGGAATTGAGGAAAATCAATTTGTGTCCCTCCTTCATGATGGCCTTTAAACTTTTCCAAAAATGCCACCCAACCGGCCTGTTCATATTTTCCCCTACAAGCTCGATATTTTGTTGTTTCCCTCTATAATGGAAATATGGGCTCATGCCTGTTGACCCCCATGATAGCTTAAAATGATTCTTTAGGGCATATGAGGCATGGACAGAGGATCGAGGGTTCAGTACCGGATCGGCGTAGAATGTGATGAAGTACCATATCAACAAAGATCATGATGGAGTATCGGAAGGGGACAAATATGCAAAATATACGAAGGCACGGGATGACAGTGTGACTGCAGGTAGTGTGACAGTAAAATGGTAAATAACACTCATCTGGATGGAAGAGCCATCTAGAGGAGTGTTTATAAATGGAGATTTAGTTTACAACGATAAAATCTATGGTAATGATGACACAGTAAGACAGGTTGAATCCATTAATGACTTACAGACTCAGAGGAGAGTTGGCATCAGACCATATTCAAGGGAAGTGGATCGAGTCATTCATATGGCACAATAGTGAATCATGGGATTATGAGGTTTCTACTAGATAAACAGAAAGGCATGAATTTGATCATGTGAGAGACATAGTGACCTCGTACTCTCAACATTTTGAGAAATAGGGACGTTTTATTTATACATAAATGTAGATGAGGATTTTACAGAAGTTCGTGGTAGGGGGTGTGTCGTGATTCGAGAGTAACCATATGTTTAATGCATAATTAGTATAATTTCTTTAATAAAACGAAAAAATGTTGAATTTGTATGTCCTAGAACTAAAATCGAGAAGCAACTTGAAAATCTGATTAGAGCTACCAGTCACCTTATTACCAGTACCGGATCACCTAGTGGTAGTGCTTCTGAAACTTTTGTAGGTTTCACCTTGTAGAAGTAGTTGGTGTTTATGGTGTTCTGGAAGAGGACCTGTGATCTAATTCAACTGAAAAACAATGTACATGGAACAAATACCAACACTAGATGTAGGAACTCTAGGTTTGCATTGGAATAATGCAAAAGAATTTGGTGACTGGGCTCCAATATCTATGAGAAGAGGGTATCTTGTAATTGGATGACCATATGTTAATATTTAGAACCCTCCTCTTTTGGAATCAGGCTGATCACTGCTCTTGTTGGCACTTCCTTTTTATTATAAAAATAATAATCCTAACTACTACTGTCTCATCAAACACACCCCCATGCTTGAGGTTTTGCATGGCCTCATACAAACAATGTGAGATGCTAAAAAAATGGTTTCTCATAAGGTTGCCAACATCTACTAAAAACAAACCAATAACACTAATTAAAACTAGATTCTTTTAGGGAAAATGTCAAAAGTTGAATTATTATCTATGAATAAAATAGTTTGGAATTAGCATTCAGTTTCAAATTCTATTAAAAAGATCATTGAAATGATCATCCTTGTGAAATAGTGGTCTTAAAATAGATAGGTAATGATAAAGCATGAATGCATCATTTTTAACAACTTAAGGAAAAAGAAGAAATTTGAAGAAATAGGTCGTGAAACACTCCCTTAAGTGTTATCTTTTGTTGACAAGGATGCCTTCTCTTCTTTTGAAACCCTTCCAGTATTATGTATGCATTTGGAGGATGAAGAGATTCCCTTCTCATAAGATTCCAAAAAAAATTATCATAACTTTTAGAAATAAATCTACTATAGGAATTAAAGATCTTAAACCGACTTCTTATTAGCTTTTGACATTCCCATTTATGAAAAGTATGAAAGATAGGTTGCATTGCAACATTTATTTATTTATTTACTATCCTACTCTAATTGAACAAAATAAAATTTCATTCAAGTATAGTAATACTTCCAGTGAAGCCATGTGCATAACAGGGTTAGAAATATATCCATACTCGGCTTTAAAAGATCAACTTTAATGCATACCGGAGTATGAAGGACCAACTGCTTTGATGATGAGATCAAACAATAATTAAAACTAAATGAATAGTGTGACCTGACAATTAATTGGAACCATCTTTCAATAGGATCAAGATATTCTCGTTTCCCTTCTTTGTTTAGGTCACACATGTCCTCCTTTTCCATGCCATGCAGAGTATTTTCTTCAAGATGATTGGTCTCTGAGGTACATACAGGATCTGCTGAGAGGCATGCTAAGAAATCCTCAATATCAGGTTCCAATGTTTGCTCTTCATTGCATTCTATCCATGATTCTTGAGTCTCCTCAACGAATTGACAATAGGAACCAGAAGGGAATTCTAAATCTTCTTGTGGAGAGACAACTAAATTCTTGGCTACTGTCAAGATATGCTCTTCCTAAGAGGCGGATATCCCAGTTGCTGCTAGAATGCAAGAAAGTTCTTGGAGGAACATTCTTCAAGCTCTTGATCATCCTTGAATTACTTTAGCTAGTTGACGATCCATGTCTCGCAACACAATTTAGTACTTGAGGGTTCTTACAACACCCCAAAAATGATTTATCATCAAAGATATGAATTTTAAAACTATTTGCAAAAATATAACACACCAAACTTGAACTCCTTGCATTACTGGGACCCTGCTATCACCATGTTATCTGTTCGCACAAGTTAGCTCATCATAAATAAAACTAAATTTGCATAAATAAAAACACACTTGCATCAAAAGAAGAGAAAACAACCTAACTTTGGAGCAACCCCACCAAAGTAGACGTGTGGGCTCTTCCCACATGTATTACCATCTTATATCCACCCTTAGGTCATCCATAAAACCAATCCAAAACCATTAAAGGGATCTAATCCAAATACTACCTATTACCATTTACAACTCCCCGACAACAACGCCAAAATGTTGGTGCAATTAGTTGCATAATATATTACCAAACATAAATGATCAACCGAGATTCATAATTAGTAGAGTTGATGCACTATATGTGCCAATAAAAGATAGGTTCCTATGTCTGATCAGTATAGCTCAATCAAGAAACAATTAATAATATAACACTATGTTTTAGAATATCCAAATGCTTAACACGACTTCAAACTTAGAAGAGAAAACTGATGACAAAACTTCTCAAGAAAATAGTGAATCAAAAGGTTCTTTCTTAGGTGACAAGTATGTTCATTAGGGGCTCATGAAATGAGGAGATGAACTCAGATATTGTTCCCTGTAGCAACTGAAAACAGTAATCAACAATTCACTCTTAGACAAAAAGCAATCATAACTCTATTCACTCCAATCAAACCTGTCTAGTACATAAAATAGTCAATATAATTGAGAGGATTCATTAAATGGTGCATGAAGGTGAGAGATGAAGTCTGATCTCATTTCTTGTAACAACTCACTTCAAAATTGTGTTGGCATAGGGGCATACCGAGTGTTCAACCCTACAACAACGCACCAACAAAACCCTAACTACCGACCCTTTCATCAACACCTGCGAAGCAGATGAAGTCTCACCCGAGGTAGAGGCAGGGGTGGTTGGAGGACTCAAATGTCTACAACCTTAGCTGGGACACAGATATGTGATTGTAATACTCAACAAATCACTTAGAATCAATAGTTCATCAATACCTCCAAGAGAAACTTGTAAAGATAAACTTCGATAAGGACTTGTTGAATCAACTAGGTTAGTATTATACATAATGGTGTCACCACTTTTCAATGGATATTTCAATTAGCAATCACTTTTTCAAAATTATGAGGTAATAAGACAAGTGCACCCATTATCATATTGAGCTAAATGTTGAAATATCTTGTTAAAGGATAGCAAGGATGATTCATTTAGGAGTGAGTGTAGAAATGTAGGAGGACGATGTACATGAGAGTAAAGAACAATTCAAAACAAGACTTAAATGATCCTTGATAAAAAGAACATGAAAAGATTAGCCCATACCTCCAATTACCTGAAGCAAAAACGATATTAAGGACAGGACAAAGATCATATCACCTTGATATCAGTATCAGATGAGTAATGGAGCAGGTTTCTGAAACTAGAATTTGTAGGCTTCTCCTTGTGGTTGGCATGCTCTCATGATAACTCAATGGTTGCTTCAAGAGCACTGTCTGATCATTCCCCTAGCCCAGAGTTTTTATTCTGTATTTTAGCTTTTAGTATTGAGATAAGACTTATTTTCTGAGATTGGGTGGCTTTCTTATTTACACCTTGATGCCTTCCTTTTGTCTTTCTTTGCCTTTTCATTTTCTTGATCCCTCACTGTGAATTCCTGCTTCCTGTTCCTCTACAGACTTAGAAATTCCTTCCTGACCAAAATTCTGTTGGAGTAGTTGCTTCCAACTACCACCTTGTGTCCTTAAGGCATGGACAACCAAAATTTTTATCAAGCCATGGCGATGAAGGCTAGTTTCAGGTTTCTTGGAAGCTGATTTCACAACTCTCACCATCTTATTTAAACTTATCCATAGGAATTGAGGAAAATAAATTTGAGGCCCTCCTTCATGATTGCCTTTAAATGTTTCCAAAAATGGCACCCAACGGGCCTGTTCATATTTTTCCCTGCAAGCTCGATATTTTTTTATTTCCCTGTATAATTGAAATATGGGCGCATGCTTGTCGACCCCCATGATAACTTAAAATAATTCTTTAGGGCGTATGAGGCATGGACAGAGGATCGACGGTTGAGTACCTGATCGGTGCAGACCGTGATGTAGTACCAGATCAATGTAGATCATGATGGACTACCAGAAGGGGATAAATATGCAAAAGATATGAAGGCACGAGATGACAGTGTGACTGTAGGTAGTGTGAGAGTAAAATGGTAAATAAATCTCATGTGGATGGAAGAGCCATCTAGAGGAGCATTTATAAATGGAGATTCAGTTTACAATGATCACATCTATGGTAATGATGACACAGTAAGACAGGTTGAATCCATTAATGACTTACAAACTCATAGGAGAGTTGGCATCAGACCATATTCAAGGGATGTAGCTCGAGTCATTCATATGGCACGATAGTGAATAATGGGATTATGAGGTTTCTACCAGATAAACAAAAAGGGCATGATTTTGATCCTGTGAGAGACACAGTGACCTCGTACTCTCAACATTTCGAGAAATAGGGACGTTTTATTTATACATAAATGTAGACAAGGATTTTACAGAAGTTCATGGTAGGGGGTGTGTCATGATTCGAGAGTAACCATATGTTTAATTCATAATCAGTCTAATTTCTTTAATAAAATGAAAAAATGTTGAATCTGTATGTCCTAGTATTAAAATCGAGCAACAACTTGAAAATATGATTAGAGCTACCAGTCACCTTATTATCAATTCTGGATACCCTAGTGGTAGTGCTTCTAAAACTTTTGTAGGTTGCACCTTATAGAAGTAGCTGGTGTTTATGGTGTTCTGGAAGAGGACTTGTGATCTGATTCAACTGAAAAACCATGTAGATGGAACAAATACAAACACTAGATGTAGGAACTCTAGGTTTGCATTGGAATAATGAAAAAGAATTTGGTGATTGGGCTCCAAGATCTGTGAGGAGAGGGTATTTTGTAATTGGATGACCATATGTTAAGATTTAGAACCCTCCTCTTTTGGAACTAGGTTGATCACTGCTCTTGTTGTCACTTCCTTTTTATTACAAAAATAATAATCCTAACTATTACTATCTCATCAACCACTCCCCCATGCTTGAGGTTCTGCATGGCCTCATGCAAACAATGTGAGATGTTAAAAAAAAGGTTGCTCAGAGGGTTTCCAACATCTGCTAAAAAAAAACCAATAACACTAATTGAAACTAGATTCTTATTCATACTTATAAACAAAAAATTTAGGGAAAATGTCAAAAGTTGAATTATTAACTACGAATAAAATAGTTTAGAATTAGCATTAAGTTTCAACTTATATTAAAAAGATCACTGAAATGATCATCCTTGTGAAATAGTGGTCTTAAAATAGATAGGTAATGATAAAACATGAATGCATCATTTTTAACAACTTAAGGAAAAAGAAGAAATTTGAAGAAATAGGTCGTGAAACACTCCCTTAAGTGTTATCTTCCGTTGACAAGGATGTCTTCCCCACTTTTGAAACCCTTCCAGTATTATGTATGCATTTGGAGGATGAAGAGATTCCCTTCTCATAAGATTCCAAACAAAATTATCATAACTTTTAGAAAGAAATCTACTATAGGAATGAAAGATCTTAAACCGACTGCTTATTAGATTTTGACATTCCCATTTATGAAAAGTATGAAAGATAGGTTGCATTGCAACATTTATTTATTTATTTACTATCCTACTCTAATTGAACAAAATAAAATGTCCTTCAAGTATAGTAATACTTCTAGTGAAGCCATGTGTGTAACATGGTTAGAAATATATCCATACTCGGGTTTAAAAGATAAATTTTAATGCATACCGGAGTATGAAGGACCGGCTTCTTTGATGATGAGATCAAACAATAATTAAAAGTAAAAGAGTAGTCTGACCTGACAACTAATTGGAACCATATTTCAATAGGATCAATATATTCGTGTTTCCCTTCTTTGTTTAGGTCACACAACATGTCCTCCTTTTCCATGCCACGCAGAGTATTTTCTTCAAGATGATTGGTCTCTAAGGTACATACAAGATCTGTTGAGAGGCATGCTAAGAAATCCTCAATATTAGGTTCCAATGGTTTCTCTTCATTGCATTCTATCCATTATTCCTAAGTCTCCTCAACAAATTGGATATAGGAACCCGAAGGGAATTCTAAATCTTCTTGTGGAGAGACAACTAAATTCTTGGCTACTGTCAAGATATGCTCTTCCTGAGAGGCAGATATCCTAGCTGCTGCTAGAATGCAAGAAAATTCTTGGAGGAACATTCTTCAAGCTCTTGATCATCCTTGAATTACTCAAGCTGGTTGATGATCCATGTCTCGCAACAGAACTTAGTACTCGAGGGTTTGTACAACACCCCAAAAATGATTTATCATCAAAGATATGAATTTTAAAACTATTTGCAAAAATATAACACACCAAGCATGAACTCCTTGCATTACTGGGACCCTGCTGTCACCAGGTTATCTATTTTCACAAGTTATATCATCATAAATAAAACTAAATTTGCATAAATAAAAACACACTTGCATCAAAAGAAGAGAGGACAACCTAACTTTGGAGCAACCCCACCAAAGTTGATGTGTGGGCTCTTCCCGCACGTCTTACCATATTATCTCTGCCCTTAGGTCATCCATAAAACCAATCCAAAACCATTAAAGCAATCTAATCCAAATACTACCTATTACCATTTACAACTCCCCGACAACGACGCCAAAATGTTGGTGCAATTATTTGCATAATATATTACCAAACATAAATGATCAACCGAGATTTGTAATCAGTAGAATTGATGCACTATATGTTCCGATAACAGATAGGTTCCTATGTCTGATGATTATATCTCAATCAAGAAACAATTAATAATATAACACTATGTTTTAGAATATCCAAATGCTTCACAAAACTTCAAACTTAGAAGAGAAAACTGATAACAAAACTTCTCAAGAAAACAGTGAATCAAAAGGTTCTTTCTTAGGTGACAAGTCTGTTCATTAGGGGATCATGAAATGAAGAGATGAACTCAGATATTGTTCCCTTTAGCAACTGAAAACAGTAATCAACAATTCACTCTTAGACAAAAAGCAATCATAACTCTATTCACTCCAATCAAACCTGTGTAGTACATAAAATAGTCAATATAATTGAGAGGCTTCATTAAATGGTGCATGAAGGTGAGAGATGAAGTCTAATCTCATTTACTGTAACAACTCACTTCAAACTTGTGTTGGCATAGGAGCAGACCCAAGGTTCAACGCTACAACAACGCACCAACAAAACCCTAACTATCGGCCCTTTCGGCAACACCTGCGAAGCAGATGAAGTCTCACCTGAGGTAGAGGTAGGGGTGGTTGCAGGACTCAGATTTCTGCAATCTTATGGGACACATATATATGATTGTAATACTCAGTAGATCGCTTAGCATCAACAGTTCATCAATATCTAACCAATATTTACTTCACTGATAAAACATAGCATCACATCATTCGCATTGATCTAATGTATTTAAGCACTTAGCATAGGTAAATGGATCAGATCTAGTAGATCAAGCACTAAGCACATTCATATAAGTTAGATCTAACATTATTACACATCATTAGCACTAAGAATAAGAAAATATATCTAATCATCTCAAAGGAATTAGAAAATAACACATAAATGCATCAGAACATTGCACAGAGCAGAATAACATAGTGTTTACATGGTTCACCCCCACCCTGGGGCTACGTCCACCAACTCTTCTTCTTTATTAGCTTCTTCAATAGGTTACATGCACAGGCCTCAGAACCCTACTCTGCATAGGACAAAAGATCTACGCAGCTCGCTAGATCCTTCTTCCTCGTGTTACAACACAAAACCCTCCACATTCTTGCTACAATCACTTGCACCTAGCCCTGCAAGTATCTCACAATATGCACAGAGAATTTACAAACCCTACTTGCACTTAGCACTTAGTGTAGTGTCCCCAAGGCCGAGCCTCATTACAGATCATGATATATGCAATGAATTGTAAATGTTCTCTATAGGCTGGTGAGCCAAGTTTTGTATAAGCTGGAAGGCTTATGTGTTTGTTAGGCCAGGAAGCCTAAGTGTTTGAGGGCCAGGAGCCTGTTGTTGTACTTGCATGTATGCAGAATAATCAATAAAATATAAACACCACCAGGTGCAGACCGACCACGATGAATGAGTGAAGGGGGACTGAGTGTCCACAGAGTGGGCAAGGAACTAGGGGCTGGAAGGTGGGAAAGGGGTTGAGTGTTGAGCCTAGGGGCTTAGGCCTGGAATAATATTTTAATATTATTTCCTAAAAAACCATGTGCATATTATTTTATCCTAAGTTCCTAGCAAAAAGGAAAGGGTGTACAGGGAGGCATACGGATGGAACACATGCAGTCCTCAGGGTGACAAATGTCTACCCTGACGCATGCAAATAAAACAGAAAGGAACAGCTGTGGGGGAAAAGGGGAGAAATATCTCGCATTCCATTCGACCTGACTACCCTAAGCAGGAGCCGTATGAGCCAGTCTGCAAGAGACCTCGTGTATGTCTGTTACAGAGAGGAAGCCTGTGTTGGGTGTTGAGGAATGCGTGTTTACCCTTGTTCAGAGCCGTGGAGTCTGTCTGTGAGAGAAAACCAGTGTGTGCATTCCTTGAACGAAATGTCCATGTCAATTTCGGGGAAGAGTCTCTGTTTGCCCAGAAAAAGCTAAGCGAGCTTGTGCGTGGAGCCCTATTCTGAAATCTTGACCGAGAGAACATCCTGTGACTACTGAACCGATTCTTGGGAAACCTGTGTCCATTTTCCCTATGTTTGTTATGGCTCGCAGTTCTAGACTACGTGAGGCTTGTCGGCCTGTGAGTGACTCCCTCCAGGTGAGAGAGTGCACAGAGGAAGGAGAGAGCTCTTGGAAGGAACCCTGTAGCTACCACAGAACCCGGAGAGTTCTGGTTCGGTCTATTCCTGTAACCTAAGGTAAGGGAGATTGGCAGCCGAAGGACTGTCCAGGTGACAGAGAAGGTGCACTCTCCTGGGGTGGAATAGGCATGTGGGGAATGAGGGTCTGTAGGCAGTGAGCGTGGGAGATTCCTGGAGGAGCATTCTTCCTGATGGTTGTGTGTGACTGAATTTCCTGTAACCTCAGCCTGAGTCTGGATTCCTTACCCTGGGGTGGAGCTCAGTCCCAGCTCGGGGGTGACCCACTGTTGAGTTGAGGAGCAGTGCAGTCTATGGCTGGGAGGTTCGTGGAAGGCCTGCATTTGGTTGGTGGATTTCTCCACTGTCACAAGATAAGTGTTTAATTATATTTTTACAACATTTTATCATGACTGTACTGGATCTGTTATCATGTTTTCCACTGTGTAAATGAATTACTGTTGAAAGCTATGGATTGTCTAATTATAATAGTAACTATATGTTTATTCCTAGAATTAAAATGTATCTCTTTGCTGTTACGCATGTGATTATACAATTCTGTATGTTTTATGTAAAAGTCCATGTACAGATTGGTTAGCGAGAGGTTTGAAAGCCTCGGTAGTGAAAAGTGACACTACAATTTGGTATCAGAGCCAAGGTTTCGACACTGAGCCTAGATGGGCCAGTGGAGCGGTCTTTGGACCGAGAATGTGAAGAGAAATTGGGCCTGGAATGACCAATTTCGGACCTTGGGTTGTTCCCGAGTGTCAAGTAGTTGCTTGACTGCGCTTACGATCTCAGGAGGTTTAGCAGTGCAGTGAAACTACAGCCGGTGTGGTTTATGGCCATAGGGAGACAGGTCTCTACACCAATGGTGGTAGAACCTTAGGATCTGTTCGAGAGGGAAGGCGAGCCCCCGTGACTGTTGGATCTGGAAAAAAAGTGCGTAGGAATTAAAATTCCTTTTTGAAATACATAGGAATGTGGAAAGTCGCGATATGCGAAATTCCGAATTGGTTAGGAACCGTCTAAGCCATCAGATCTCGGCCGGAAACCTGCCAGCCGTAGGATCTGTCGGGAGATGTCCGGAGGTTAAACCTCAGAGACTAGGGGCAAAAGTTCTGATTTAGATCAAGACCGTCTGAAAGATGAAGGGCACGTGTCGCGTGGTCATCCCAGATCAGGAATGTGGTAATCGGAGTTCCGGTAAGTGAAGGTTCATGGTTTCGTAAAGTAGCGAAACACGAGGGTTGACCTAAACCTTCCATCATGTAGGACACGTGTCAGAAATCCAAAGAGAGTCGGAAATCGGCGTATCGGAGATCCTAAGGACAGGATAATCTTGCAACTTGAAATCGTGAAACGTGATATCCTGACAGGCTAAGGAAATAGTGTGGGGCCACGACGGAGTCGGTGACGTGGACAAGTGGCAGCCCTCGGAACCATCGAGAAAAATCCCGACAAGGGAGTCGTCTATCGGTATTTGGGTCATCGGGATATCGAGGATCTTGTTGAGAAGGTGTTTATGCACCTTGAATTCACAAAGTTTGAAACCCCGACAGGGGGGAAGGTACCACCGGGTGGCCAGCTGTCAGTACGCTGGAAAGGAGGGAAGCGCCATTGGGGAAGCCAGTTGTCTGTATAGCGGTGAGTTGGGATTTGGAGAATCAGGAATCACGGGGACAAGAAGTCCATGCATTGTGAAACTCTGAACCCCGAAACCCCGACGAGGGGTTTGACTACAGTCACAAGGTAGAGGTCACATGGACCAGGAGCTAAGCCAGGAGGGCTAACGTGTGCAGAACGCGTAGGGATTCGGAGAATCGCAAATCTTGAGGACATGTGCATTTGGACCTTGGAAAGTCCGAAACCTCGATAAGAGGTATGACTGTGGTCATATCAAGGGAGGTCGTGTGAATCACGAGTCTATCCCGGAGAGTTAAACAAGAGTTCTCCGGTATTGAGACTCCGAAACCCCGAAACCCGAAGTCCCGAGGTACAAAGACCCGAAGTTCTGAAATCCTGAAGTGTCGAAAATGAAAGCTCCAAAAACACAAAAATTGCAGAGCCAAAAGAGAAGATCAGAAAACTCATTTGGAATTGAAATGTCTTTTGTTCTTGTTGTTATTAGTTATAAATATTATGGATTGTTCGTGAAGGTTTAATGGACTGACAAACTTCAAAATTGAATTGCACAGTGCGTGTTCAGAGTTAAACGAAGGTCAGGATTCCAGTTAACCAACGTCGAGTATGGAGTGGGGGAGAGTGCAGATTAACCCAGAAATAGAAGACGAACGAGAAGGAAAGGATGATAACCTGGGAGTCGAAGGATCGAACTCCAATGGGCATGAAAAAGAAAAGGATAAGGAAGAACACATAATGAAAATCCTTGAAGGATTGCAAAGAGAGGCCAAGGCTTGCCGAGATGATAGGCGAAAGCTCATGAAAGTCAGGGACCGGCAGGGTGCATTAAACTTAAAATTTTTGAAGAGTCTGGAAAGAATAGAGAAGAAACTTGAGAAAGGAAGAGACTCAAGTACGACGGGGAGTCGCAGAACCCATGGGAGAAGAAGTAGGTCGAGGAATGGTAGCCAACATCTTAGTCGCTCCCAAAGACATTCTGACAGTAAGACACACAGTAGTTCAAGCCCATCCCCTACCAGAAAACATCAAAAATATGGAAAGGAGGAATTGAAAGGAGAGATGAACAAGATTAAGCCTCCAACATTCGACGGAGAACATAGAAAGGAGGAAGACGCCGAGACCTGGTTGCTTGGCATGAATAAATACTTCCAACTGCATAATTATTCTGCTCACATAGAGGGGAGAATTGCAATATACCAACTGAAAGGAAAAGCATCCATGTGGTGGGATCAGTTTGTGCAAGTGCAGCACATCAGAGAGAAAGAGGTCACGTGAAAGGAGTTTAAGAGGTATTTTGAGAAGAAATACCTGACTAAAAGATACTATGATAGAAAGATGAAGGAGTTCTTCTAACTCAAGCTAGGCAGCATGACCATTGATGAGTATGAACGAAGTTTTCTGGAACTACTGAGGTATGTTCCATTCATCAAAGACGAGGCTGTCAAAATTTAGAGGTATCTGAGTGGACTGCCACCTTCCATTGGTGACCAGATTCAATATGATGATCCTAAGACCATGGAAGAAACCATAAGAAGGGCGAAATGCCTATACAAACAACAAAGAGAAAAGCCTACCTTTCAGAAGGCTTGGGATGCCCAGAAGAGGTTTAAGAAAGAACAGAGGCAGAAGGGAAGCAAGCCTTCCTTTTTCAGAAACAGTCCTTGGGGACAGTCATCTTTTAAAGAGCCCAGGAAAGTTGAAGGGAGTGAATAGATGCCAAGGCCTCCACCCATGGAGTGTTGGGGCTGTAAAGGGAATCATAGGTACAGAGACTGCCCCCACAGAAAAGACAAAGCAAGAACTGTCCATACTATTCAGTAAGATGAAATAGTGGAGGATATGGACAGTAGAATGTCGAGGATCTATGCAGCCCTGGACAATAAGCAAGTGGAATTTCAATCGCACATGATTGAAGTGGAAGGTATGATCAACAACCGACCACTTGTTATTTTGATTGATTCAGGGGCTAGCCATAGTTATGTAGATC
>ML790134.1:394162-407047 GCA_009831015.1 Picea engelmannii | reverse complement strand
TCAATGTAAGGTGGACTAGGTCCACTATATTAATAAAGGCCCACTATGATAGTTGGATGTAATAAATGTGAGAAGGTTTTCTAGAAGGTTCCTAGGAGATAGGGAGAGCTATATAAAGAAGTCTAGGTAATGTAATGAAACATAGTGAAGAATATTGTGATTGTACAAGCAAGGATTGCTTGAGGAGTTTTATCCTTCCATAAGGATTAATATATGGTGTTACCCTACCTCAAGGGTTTTCTCTATTTCTTGTGTTCATGTTATGGTGAATGGTTTATGGTTTATTCTTGGTTATTTCTGAAGTATATTTGTAGATCTGGTATAGGTACTTAACAAAGCTGGGTAGCCTATCCCGAGCTTGTTGATTGGTTAGTAACCTTTTGGGGACCAAAAGGTCATATTGTGGGGAGGTGTGATCCGAAATCGGATCCAGAAGCCTGACAGGGCTTGAAAAATGCTCAAAAATGAAAGTGTTCGGAATGCGACGAAACCTATGCCATTGTGTTCGTCTTGTCTTCCTGATTCCGGTGGTATATTTACTTTGTCAAATAGGCTCCATATGAGAAATTTATCGCATTATGATCGGAAGCCGAAACAGGTAAAAAGTCAAAGGTCAACTGGTCAAAAATTCAATGATGATGACATCAACATGCTGATTGTGCAAAAAATGATGTGGCGCTCTCTGGCTGATGGTGATTGAGCAGGTTTGCTGACAAGGCAGACATGTGGTAGGCAACTGGACCAGTCAATAGATGACAAGTGGCATTAATCTGTCAAATGGAGAGATGCCACGTGGCCTAGTCATGGGCAGCCACGTGGCACCCAGTCATCAGTTGAAGTGGCATGTTTCAAAAAAAAAAATTGTTTTGGGATCCATGGGATTTGAACCCACGACCACCACAAAGCCCAACAACTTAAGAAATAGTCCTATAACCAATGCACCATGTTATTTCTTGTTTAAAAGAACCACTTTATATTTATTTAAAATGTAATTGTTGTAATATGGCAGAAAGGGGCTGGGGCTTAGCCCCAGCCATTGGTTCATTGTAATGCATGTGACCAACCACTCAAAGGGCGCAGGCGCATAGAGCACACAGATCAATTTGTTAGCCCACGGTTAGGGGCGCACCCTCCGCCATATGACCAGCAGTAACTACCTCCACTCAAAGGCGCATACGACCAAGGTTTTAGCCCGCAGTGGGGTGCAGTCCTATGTAAGCTAACATGTGACTGTATGGTTCGGGTTATGGGCCAGCGCTCAGCCTTTTAGGCTGGTGCTTGGCCACATCATGGCCCATATGACCTTAAATTAGGGGGCGCACGCCTAGGGAGAAGGGGCTAGGCCCGTTTTTATAACTATAAAGTGGGTTTATAACTAATTTTTGGGTTTAATGGTAATTAAGCCTATTTTTAATGGTTTTTCTCCATTTTTGGGAGTTATTGGGCATTTTTGGAGCCTAATTTTTGGGAGGAAGTTGGAGATGAGTAAACAACTTCCCAGCTATATAACCCAGACCTGTTTGAGGCCATAGAAGGCATTCAGAGCAGAATTATGCTGAGGAGAAGCCAAGCCAAAGCCATTTTGAGGCAGAGAAGCTTTTGAGGAGGAGACGCTGTCGGATCATTTCTGGGAGCTCTGGACGTCCGTTTTGCGTGTCGTTTTCTTTGCAGGGTTCTAGAGATCTAGACGAACATGACCAGATTAGTCTTGTAGCCATTTGGCATTGCAGCAATGTACTTTTGAGCTTTTGAGCAGAAATAAAGAAGCCTCCCCCACAAAGAAAAAGGCCCGGAGACGTAGCCAAAGTTGTGCCGAACTCCGTTATCAATCTACGTGTTATGGTTTGCTGTCTTTTATTGAATTTCAGATCTGAAAATGTGTATATGGTTGTCATAATTCATCTTCTTTCCTCATTCTTTCACTAAGTTTCTCAAATGGTTAAATAACGCATGCAAAATTAAAACTCAACTATAAGTCATTAAAAGATCCTACGGATCACTTTACCACATTTAAAAAGAGGGTTAATGCATTTTAAAAAAAAGGGGAATGGTTATTACATATGGTTATACAGAGAGAATGCTATGCGCATGAGCCACATGTCATGAAAACTAAACATAACGTATGTTTTCAACTCCTATGCTAAACGGTTCAATGCATGCAACAAACATATTATAACCATATAATATGCTATGAACGGTGCACAGTCAAGTTATGTAACATTTGGTGGTTTGGTGTGCGGTCAAGCTGGTGGTTAACGTTTTGTGCATAGTTTAATGCAATTTGTTGGAACAACCCGGGGATGATATCCATTCTGTGGCATAGATCCATGGTAACATAGAGCAGATGAGTCGAACCGTTACTTATCCTCCCACTGCACGCTTTAATAAACGGGATTCTGGCCACATTTCGAGGAGTTTCAGCCACGTTCAAGTATCTTTCTGTTGCTTGATGGGCATTTCGCAGTTGGAACTAATGCACGAGGAACAGAATCAGGATGGAGCTGTAAGCTATATAGCCATTGTTCAACCAGTACGCAGGGGGGGAGTTTTTTTTTGCTAGCTGTAAATTTGACCAAATGCTGATGCTATTTTAGTCGACTAGTCTCTGTTCTAGTATGGTTTTCTTGCTCTTGAAAACCAATTGTAATTTGCAGAGTAGTCTTGAAGGCTTTGCACAGCTTAATGTTTTATAGTTGTTGCTGAAGTTGATTCTAGCCATTTTTGTACCATTTTTGAAGATTTAATTGGATCGGTACCCATTGGATAGGGACCCGGAGATGTAGCCCAGTGAAGGGGGTGAACTCCGTTAACAAATTCATCATTTCTGACTCTCTTTTCTGCTGTGTTTTTCACTCTCTGTTCATGTTTTCATTTTGTTGTTATCTTCATTCTGTTTTAGTATCACATTTTCATATTACAGTATACATTTACATGTTAAATGTTTCGTACACATGCTGAGCATTCGTATGTCTTTTAAATGCACTAAAAGTTAGATCTTATGGATCAGTGTCGACCACTTCAACCTAGACACACACAGTTTTCCCTCCTAACTACACGAGAAAAGAGGGGATAATGCCATGTGGTCGAAAGAAATGACTGTCGAAAGTGATAAGAAGAGTAGGTGATGGAGCCAAAACGGGCTGGCCAATTTCCTTCCAGCACCCCAAAGACATTAAACATGTTGAGGCTCCCTCATCAACCACCGTGCGGAAAATGTTCTGAGTAAAATTTTTCATGGTGTAAGCCACAACTATATAGAATGCTATGTGGTAAGGGAGACGAGGTTTCAAGTCGGTTGTATCAAGCATGACCGTACCCAGATTACAAGTCTCGGTGGATCCTAAAGTGGCTAACAGAGCCTTTCTCTAGGAAGGGCATCTTTGGAGGACTTCCAAGGAAGACATCGCACAAGGGGTTTGTGACAAATCCTCCACCACAGAGTAGTTCTGGGAAAATCTTGTGTTTCGATTCTGAGAAGCTTTCTTAAACGCACCTTTTGGAATGTGTGTCATGGTTTTTCCCAACGTCTTCTTGATCTGGAGAGGAAGAGATGGGGTTTCGGCTTCTTTACCTTTCTCAGAGGTGCTTGGCTTGTTGTAATCATGTGCTCTAGTTGATATATAGGCATCACCTTTCATCATATACACATTCACGGATGCAGGATTGTTTGAATATGAAGGGGGTCCTTGGTTGCCCCCTTCCACACTTGTAGAGGCCTGAGTTAGATTTTGGCCATGTTGAAATGGGTTTGTTAACACAACAGGATTATGTTGTGACAATAACTTTTGGGCCTCTGCAAGCCGAGGGAACTGGTGAGTCGGGTGGTCTTCCACGCACAGATTACATAGATACTTCGCCTTCCTTTTTCCGATGTTGCCCCTGCTAGCATTATTGGTGGGTTTCTTATCCCCGTTACCCTTCTTACGTTGTTTCTTCTTTCCATAAGGCTGTTGGGTGGCCTTCGGATTTGTCGATTTCACACTATGTACATTCGATGTTTGGGTAGGGGGAGTAGTTGGAACAGTAGTCTGGTTGGCCGTTGTATGTTGGATAGACAATTACTGCAATTGTTTCATTAGTTGTTCAGTGGGCTTTGTTTGTGTTGAACCAACAATACCATCATCATGTGGTCCAACTCTCTCTCTAGTTTTATCAAGTATTGACCATGGCGCATCTAGAAAGATCTCGTACAATAGACCAAACTGAGAATAGATTAGCTCAAGCTATTGAGCTCTCATGATTTCATATTCTTCGGAAAACACTCTCGGCGTTGTGATGTATTTGGATAATTCTGGGACCAAAGACTTAAGGAACCACTCAAATAGGAATGTTGGTGGGACTAGCACCTTAATCAAACTCTTCTGGCATCTCCATTCTTGGATGTGATCAGAGATATGGTCCAATTTTGTCTGTTGGAAATTGGCCAGCAATTATGTGCCAGCGTTGTATCTCACTGGTAATTCGAAATGGTTTAGGAAATCCATTGCCAATTCACCGAAGGAAGAGTATCCTGAGTGGTCGAGCTCAATGTACCATTTCGCAGCACTCCCAATGAGAGTACATTGAAACAATCGCAACTGTACCAAGTCATCTTTCAACGAATTAGATGAGCACCAAAGGTGAAAAGTAGTCACATGATCTCCTAGATATTCGTTAGTCTTGGCCAGCGGATTGTTGGTGGGCACCACTGAGCGAAGGGGACAAAGGAGTTATATGATCTCCTCTGTAAGGGAAAGCGTTAAAGGGAGCTAAAGTGCCCCCCATGGGTCCTTACAGAGGAGCGTTAGAGCTCCCTGCCCCCAGAACTAAAGTCAGTAAAGTGGAGTAGGAAAGTACATAACTTGTACCTGAGCTAGGCATCCCATATGAGAATGGAGGGCCCGTCACACTCTGCATGAAAGGAGCAGTGGTCATTGCCAAAGATGGGATCGGACCACTACTTGAGGTAGATGTAGTCGAGACCATGGTGGCTCGGACAGGAGACGGTGGGTTAGGAGGTGGAACACCCCCTGTGGTGACAGCCGTAGTGGGAATAGGAGAATTTCCAGAAGAAGTGGCAGCATTTGTTTCCACTGCTGCGTTTGACACTATCAGGTGCTCGTAATGATAAATCAGTATGATGATAGGCACCAAACAATCAGTGATTGGAGTTTTGGGTGGACCAAGAGCTTCCGCTCCAAGGTATGAAATAGTTGGTTCCTCCGGATGTTGTTCGGGCATAGTTTCCTGTGACTCGGTCACTTCAAAGGACCCTTGTTGGTCTAGATTTCTCCTTAGCAATGGTGGGGGTGGCTCTAGTGTAACCGGTGGCAGGCTAAGAAGCCTTTATGACCGTCGGAGCTCGTGATCCTCCACTTTGTAATAATATCAAAGACACACTAGGGATTTCTATTCGTTCAAAAACAAAACACACTAGAAAAAGTCCCTACGAGATAAAACAAGCAATGACTAAACTTATTTGGAAGAACAGTTACAAAAACCAACACTAGAGAAACTTACCAGTGCAATTGCAACTCGAACATGGAAGCACCCTCCAGGTATACTCTGCAAAGTGTGGCTCGATGTCTGTCCTAGGTACCGCGGTCTACCCCCGCAGTCACCTGCGTAAGTCCCTAAAATAATGGCAACTAGGTTGCCAGTGCGTGAACAGTCACTAGGCGGGTACAGTAGACAGTTGGGTGGACCACAATGAACAGGGTATCAAGCCTAAAACCTATCAAGGGTATCGAAAGAAAGTGGTCCAAAAGACAACTGAGGACCTCGAACGGATTCGAGACCCACGAAGCTCTGTGGAAAATGCAATCGACGAAATCCCAAAACAAGCCCTCTATATGCATTCCCCACTACGCTTGGTCCGTCATTGGAGGGGTTATATCTGCTACCTTTCCGCACATGACCTCGTGTTTATCCCCTATGTTAGAGGGGGGTCCCAGATAACTTTCACAATACTGGACTTTTAAAACTCCCTAGCACAGACTCTTATGTATGTTTTGCAGCCTTGAAGAGTTTCCTCTCCAACCTAAATCAAGGCTCTAGCCTAGACTAGTTGATGGACCCTACAAACATAAAGTCTAGTTGATTTTAATTAATCATTAATTTTTATTGCTTGTCTTAAGTCAAAGGTTATGAAATTCAAACTAGTGATGTTTTGAGAGACAAAAGAAAAGATAAACAGAAAGCTGGAAACAAAATAACTTCTTCTCGACAAAAATTTTAATCAACTTTTCAAACTAAAATTTTTCTAAGATCTTGGAACAGTAAACTCAAAACAGAATTTCTCTCAACTACGAGCTACTTATTGTCCTAAGTAAATAGCCAAGAACTTATGAAAGAAAAACTTTTCCTTGTTATTTATGCAAACCAACGACTACTTAATCAAACCAGGAAATAAAAGAGTTTTTTTTTATTTAATGCTCGCAAAGCAAAAAGGAAAAATGAAGACAAGTAAAGACCAAGAAAAATTCTGGCCTAAGTGTGGATCGCAAAGAGTTACTGACAATAACACACAAACTGATGAAAGCAGACTCTCACACTTGTCTAAAAACCCTATGAAAGAAAAATGTTGAGAAAAACTTTTTGATGAAAAAGAAATCTATTGTTGTGATCAGACCTAAGTTGTTGACTACTATGACAGAGACCAAGAACCCTAGGTATAACTCTTAACAAGGAAAAGGATGACTGCCTCTCCTTAAACAAAAATTTTCTCAACAGGCACATTGTTGACATTTCAATAGCCAGCATGTGCATGCGATCTTTGTAAGGTCAGAGTGTGTGTACACGCATGTAGATCTTATGCAGGTCATCTGTACCTAT
This sequence comes from Picea engelmannii, assembly GCA_009831015.1. Lineage (NCBI taxonomy): Eukaryota > Viridiplantae > Streptophyta > Pinopsida > Pinales > Pinaceae > Picea > Picea engelmannii. The sequence continues at coordinate 400,234 of ML790134.1, read as the reverse complement.
GCCACTCTTCAAAAATGAAAATACAAACAATCAAGCACTGGCAGAGACTACTGGTATTGAGAACCAAAATCTCTTGAAGACTCAGAAACTTACTTTGTCAGAAAAGAAAAACAGTTCAAGGAAAATTTCATAGAAAAAAACCAATCTGAGGTGGTACCTAAGCTACAAACTGCAAAAATAGAGACCAGAATGAGATCCAGAAAACCCCTAAGAAGGATCACTTCTGACAGGGGAGAGGATGACTTCCTCTCTAAACAAAAAAAATTATGAACTCAGACACGTGACTGACACCTCATTAGCTAGCATGTGAACGCGGGTTGTGTGAAGGTAGGGTGTGTGTATAGGCATGCATGCCTTATATAGGTTGTGTGTACCTCTGTGACTTCCCGAAAAGAAATGCAGCAAAGCAAAGAAAGTAGGGAGTACTAGTATGGAAGACCAGGATCCCTACTAGCTCAGACTCTTGCAAAAACTCAGAAAAAAGGTGATAAAACCAATTTAAAACTACCAAAAAAGTATCCCTAGAAAACCTGAGAGATCCCCTGTACAGTCGCCAATTCTGTTGTGGGTGGGAAATCCCTCCTATGGACTAGAACTAAGGGTTTAATCATGCATGTAGAAAATTTCCATTTTAAGGCCTCTACATTTTTCCTATTCTCCCAACACAAAACCCCACATTCATGCAATACAAAGGTGCAAACAATATTAGGTCACTATACCTTAAATCCTTTGTTTGATGTCAATCTCTTCACTTTCACTCACTCCTTGACTGCAAGCCTCCTCCCAAATCTGACCTGCTTTCACACATGGACAAACAGAGAGTTGAAAACATGCATTTCATATACTAATTGTTGGGTTAGATGTGACAACATCATGAAATAAATACACAATTTGAACACATGATATGGTGGGACGAAAAAAGTATTCATTTTTGTATTAATCTTCAGAAGAGTAAACTTTACAATATGTGGTTGGAACTACTCCTCAAATCTGGTCATGGGCTCATCTTCAATTGTGCTCCAACTGCTTCTGTATATGCTTCTCCTCACACAATAGTTGCAAAAGTTGAGGCTAGGGGAATGATAATTTGGGTAGAGTTTATTTACTATGATTTTCCTCCTTTCAAATGGGACCCCTAACCCTTCTTTTATAAGCTAGAAGGAGCTAGGTATTTGGTTGAGTGACTGGTCATGCATGGTCGAAAGGTTTAGTTAACTTACCCAAAACTATGTGTTCTGTCGGCAACTTTCCTTTCTTCGTGCTTTTGTAGGTACACGCGGGTTGTAGTGGATCAGCTAGAGTGTACGCGCGGGCTGTAGTGGGCCAGCTAGAGTGTACATGCAGGCTGTAGTGGAGCAGGGCGTGTGTGCCTTTAAAAAGGGTGTTTTTAAGAAGAGTTGTTCAGTACTAGCTTGGCAAAGAAGGAATATGAGAGGGACTGATGCTAGGTAAGCATGTCTGGTGAAAATTAGGGTTATAACAGTTCCCAAGTTCTTTCTGTCATGATATTCGCTTGTGTTTCCTCATCCAGAACATAGTCAATGTCGAAGTCTCCTATTCTTTTTTCAATGCACTCTTTTTCTTTGAAGATCTCTGATAAGCTGATATGTCGGTGGTCATTCAGGATTTCTTTCATCTGTAGCAATACTTTTTCTAATTCTTTCTGGGGTTCTGCCATAATCTCAATTGCTTGACCTTTCTCGTGGTGTTCTTGTCTCATATTCATTTTTTCAACCTTAACAATCATTATAGGGAAATCCAATACTTCATGGTCCATATCTTTGCAACAGAGGCAACTAGGTCTTATTCTAGGGCATTCCTTAGCAATATGTCCTAGTTGTCTGCAACTGTAACAAAGGGTTAATCCTCTCTTTCTCTTAAATGATCCCCAACCTCTCTTGTACTGTGCACTAGGATCATGGTAGCTAACCTTCAACAAATTATTTCTAGGGTCCTGCATCCATTTGTTAGTCCAAACTTTCTCTCTATGCATAGGTATAACATATCTTTCACTATTCTTATCAGATCTACTCATATCAAATCTTCTTTCTTCTATCAGTGCCCTAGTTTTCAAGCTAAGACAAATTTTATCAAACATACCTAGATGCATACTCTAGAAACAAAAAATTCCACTTATCTTACTTCTACAAAGCACAAATCTTACATATCTTACCTCTTTAGTCTCACTTTCACCTTTATCAGGGCATAAAGCTCCCAAATCTTACCTCTTTTCTTCATATCTGACCTCTTTTCTTCAGAACTGACCCTTCCTCTTGGCACAGAGCTCCACATATAAAGTAGTGTTGCCTATTAGGGCAACAGTTATATGCATGAAGCTTTTCTCTTTTTCAGTTCATATTTTCGCACAAAGCTCCTTTTTCCTCATTTCCCAGCAATCACAGTTTCAGGTCTGATCTTTGCACAAAGCTTCTTCTTCCTCAGTTCCCAACAATCACAGTTTCAGTTCTCAGCAATGGAACATTTTTTGGCACAGGGGAAGACCCAGGGTTCAATGCTACAACAACACACCAACATGACCCTAACTATCGTCCCTTTCAAAAACACTTGCGAAGCAAATGAAGTCTCGCCTGAGGTAGAGGCAGGGGTGGTTGCAGGACTCAACTATCTGCAACCTTAGCTGGGACACAGATTTGTGATTCTAACACTTAACAGAGCACTCAACAGTTAACATTCATCAATATCCAGTCTTAGTTACAACACAGTTAAACTCTAATTATAGAGTATCATAGTATTCATTCAAATCTAGCATATAACATCACTTAGCATGACAAAACAGATCAGATCTAGTAGATTTAAGCACTAAGCATATTCACACAGGTCAGATCCAACATTTACTCTTATTATTAAGTACAAAGCAACAAAAGATCTACCTATCATTCATCTATATCAAATCACTAAGAAAATTAACATATAAACACATCAATACATTGCACAAAGAAGCGCAACACAACATGTACGTGGTTCACCCCTACCCTGGGGATATGTCCACCAACTCTTCTCTTCTTTATTATCTTTGGTCATGCTTATTGCAAGTAACTAGCATCCAAGTTCTACTCCACATAAGACAAGAGATCTGCGTGCACTCCACCAAATCCTCCTTCTTCTAGCTAGGGTACAACACCAAGCCTTCACACAGTCTCTTATAGTTACTTGCACTAGCCTTGCAATCCTCACACAGTATGCACAAAGCACTTACAACTCTTGATCACATAGATCGAACTCTAACACTTAGCACACCAGCCTATTAGGTCTCTCTCCTTACATCACCTAGCTACTTATTTATACATTACAAAATAGGCCTAAACATGGGTAAACCTGTGGGTTGACATCCCATGCCCATTACATAATCTCGAATCCCAAAAATATCCCTAAAAGGGGCCGAGATCCTGCGATCTCTGCTTTTTCTTGTGCTCCACCTTCGACAGCCTGTTGAAGTCCCAAAATTAGGTCAAACATGACCAAGAATCCTCAAACTTGGTTAAGGGTCAACAGGTTGCTAATGGCGAAATAGTCCTAAGTTAGAAGTTTCTTCCTAGTGTGGCTCGATTTGTTGTGCATTTCAGGGTTCCTCTTCTAGTATTCCTTGAGCTGGAATACATGCCAAATTCTCATTCAACATCTTTTCAAAGGTGACTAGAGTTTGTTGATTTTTCTACTACAACTTCTCATCCCAACCTTTTATGTTCTGCTAAATTTGTTGAATCTAAGTTTCCAGGGACTTGTCCAACCCTCTAGAAGTAGATGTGTTGGTCATATTGTTTGGAGATTTTGTATGAGGTGGTTTATAGGGCTCCAAAATGGGTGATCTCACTAAAAATGACTATCGGGTCCTAAGGAAAAGGAAATATCAGGTGCTATAGCTATCTAATATATGTGTGGGGTCTATCAATAGTACTCGACCCAATATATCAACACACTAACTAAGGAGGCTCAATTGTTCTCTTAATCATACTACTCAACTACACAGGTACTAGAGAGTGTTCTCCTCGATTGTTGTTCTCAGTGCACTATAGAAACAAGATGGTTGATTAGCTCATCTAACGCTAGTTTCAAATATACCTAGGGGATTTTCTATATACTTAAGGGTACGTGGAAGTAATATTCCATATATAAGTATTGTCTAATGTAGTACTACTCAAAAGCGTACCAACATGTGTTACAAGGGTTTCCAACAATGTGATTCCACTTACATTCCTACATGTATTCTTCCTCGACAACAATTTTAACCACTAAATAAAGATCACTGCATTATTTAAAGGTGTTGAAACAAATCTCTAAAAAAAATCAAAAAATTAGGATCTTGATGACACAAGAAAAAGATTTTAAAATCACTAGAAAATAACTTACTTTTTCAACGTAGAGTTAGAGGTCGAAAATGTAAAATGATCATAACTTTTGTTATACTTCTTGGATGGGCTATGATGACCCCAATTATGAAAACCATGACTTCTTTGGATATTTTTTCACCAGTTTCATTGAAATATGTGAACTCTATAAAAAAATATCCAATCGTCATTGGGAAAAACTCTAAAAAATATTGATTTTAAATTAGTGAAACTCCACTTCCCAGATTCCATTTTGGATGATTTTTATTTAGTTTTAACTTGGGTATTTTTTGAAGAGAAATTCAGATCTATGGAGGTTTCTTCAAATTATGCATAGAAAGTTTCAGAATCAATCTAAATGTTTTCATCCTTTTTATCTATAAAAAATTTACAAAATGAGAAAACAAAATTCTCCCCTTTTTGGCCCAAGAAAGAGATTTGAAACCACTTGTAATGTACTTAACTCCAAAACTTAAAAAAAAAATACAAAATGTATCGAAAAATCAAAGAACACAATAGAAAATAGATAAACCCTAAGAAATATCTTTTGATAATAAAATATAGACGGCTATGTTCACTTGCCTCTTCAAGGGGGCAACCTCGTAGATAAAAGCTCCAAATACAATAACAATTCTTGACAAAACATTACATAACCTTCTACTCAATATATAACTATCCATAGAGAATCAAGGCCCACTTGTAATGAGGAAATGATTGGGCCTTATTAATAAATAGGACCCTTTTTACAATGAGTGACTATTAACTAATTATTTGGTGGGCCTTATTTAAGGAAGGTGACCTCATACATTAATAAAGAATCCTAAGTAAGAGGGTTAGGGTAGGACCCTAACATGCCACTTATCTATTATTATTCCCCTTCGAATCCTCCCTAGGTACCCCATATTATTATCCCTAAGTACATTACAGAAGAATACATTTTTTATTAGATTTAACTATAATAATTTTAATTTTATCAAACTAATTGAAAATTTTAGTAAACATTTTTAACAATAAATTAAAAATGGTTTAATAAAAAAATATTTAAAATATTAATCAAATGGGGTCATCATTTATTGATTCATTTAAGTTTGTGAACATGTTTGATCAACATATTGTATTTTCCCACACAACAAAGTATTCATATTGAAAAATGGTTAAATATTATATAATGACATTAAATGGTTACAATGGAAAAATGATATCAAATGATTTTAACTATAGTTGAACATTATATGTAATCTCTAATTTAAATGACTAATACATATCAACTTTGATTTAAAAACAATCGTTCATGATGTTAACCATTTACACACATGATACATTTTATAAATCAAACAACATACACATCAACATGATATGAAGAGACATAATATATATGAACAATAATATCAAAATCAATATACATGTTAGATATACATCTAAAATATGACATCTTAAATTTGAATAAGGGATACATCTAAAATTTAATTTTAATATAGAGAAAATCATTAATAATATAAATCATCAATATACACACAATATATTTTATAAATAAGAGAACATCAACGTGAACATGATATGAAAAAGGTATAATATATATGAACAATGTTGGATTACTGAGAGGGGGGGTGAATCAGTAATAACGTAATTATAATCCTTTTTCTTCAAATGTTATATCAATGTAGAATTATTATCCAATAATGAGCAGTAATAAATAAACAATCACACACATGCACAGTACACCAGT